>JARGCV010000118.1:0-60000 GCA_034064705.1 Bothrops alternatus | reverse complement strand
CACTGACCACCCCATCGTGGTTATCTGGGACATTAAGCTCATTCTTGTATAGTTCTTCTGTGTAGTTTTGCCACCTCTTCTTAATCTCTTCTGCCTCTGATAGGTCCCTGCCATTTTGGTCCTTTATCATGCCCATCTTTGCATGAAACGTTCCCTCATATCTTCATATCTCCAATTTTCTCGAAGAAATCTCTGGTCCTCCCTATTCTGTTGTTTTCTTCTATTTCTTTGCACTGTTCATTTAAGAAGGTATTCTTATCTCTTCTAGCTATTTTCTGGAATTCTGCATTCATTCTTTCTCTTTCTCCCTTACTTTCACTTCCCTTCTTTCCTCAGCTATTTGCAAAGCTTCCTCAGAAAGCCATTTTGCTTTCTTGCATTTCTTTTTCTTTGGGATGGTTTTAGTTGCTACTTCTTGTACAATGTTGTGAACCTCCGTCCACAGTTCTTCAGGCACTCTGTCTATCAGATCTAATTCCTTAAATCTATTTGTCACCTCTACTGTATATTCATCAGGGATATGATTTAGTTCATACCTGAGTGGCCTAGTGTTTTTCCCTACTTTCTTCAATTTAAGCCTAAATTTTGCAACGAGAAGCTTATGATCTGAGCCACAGTCAGCTCCTGGTCTTGTTTTTACTGACTGTATAGAGCATCTCCATCTTTGGCTGCAGAGTACATGGTCAATCTGATTTCTGTGTTGACCATCTGGTGATGTTCATGTGTAGAGCCATCTCTTGGTTTGTTGGAAAAGAGTGTTTGCTATGACCATTGTATTCTCTTGACAAAATTCTATCAGCCTGTGCCCTGCTTCATTTTGAAAGAATGCTCGGCTGTGGATGCATCTGGTGGTGAAAGGAAAGTCTGATGCTATAAAGATCTTTTCTCCATAGGAACCTGGAATGTAAGAACCATGAATCAAGGCAAACTGGATGTGATCAAACAAGAGATGACAAGACTAAACATCGACATCTTAGGAATCAGTGAACTAAAATGGACAGGAATGGGTGAATTTAATTCAGAGGACCATCAGGTATACTACTGTGGGCAAGAATCCCTCAGAAGAAATGGAGTAGCCTTCATAGTCAATAAAAGAGTAGGAAAAGCAATACTGGGATACAATCCCCAAAATGACAGAATGATCTCAGTGCGAATCCAAGGCAAACCATTCAATATCACAGTAGTCCAAGTCTATGACCCAACCACTGGTGCTGAAGAGGATGAAATTGACCGGTTCTATGAAGCCCTATAGCACTTTGTAGAATCAACACCAAAAAATGATGTCCTTATCATCATGGGGGATTGGAATGCTAAAGTAGGAAGCCAAAAGATAACTCGAATAACAGGGAAGTTTGGCCTTGGAGTACATACATACATACATACATACATACATACATACATACATACATACTGTTGTGAGTGTCCCTAGACCAGCTTGGGAAGTGTCAGAGTATGAGGATGCGCAGCCAGGCCCCTCTGGGTGTTTTCCCCTCCCGGCAGCCGAGGAAGAGCAGCCAGGCCCCTCTGGGTATTTTCCCCTCCCGGCAGCTGAGCCAGACAGGGAGGAGATTTACAGGCAGTCTGGGTCAGATTCACAAAGTGAGGGGTCAGATTTGGATCAAGAAGAGAGATGGCTTGATCCGAGATTCCGAAGGTTTGATAAGCGACGGTGTCAGTTAAGTGGAAAAAGGAAGTAATAGGGGGAAGTGACGTATCGGACACTATATTAGAAGGGGACAGAGAGACTACGCCTTTGTCACGAGCAACGTTAATCAAGGAGTAGCCTGATATCTGGAGCAGTGCGTTTGAATTCAGTCTTCTGATGTTTTGGAAATCTACGGAAGAATAATGAGGTACTGGACAATGTGATAAAGAAAGAGTGAGTTAATTGGAAGGTGTGGGAAGAGCATGTTTTAATCTAAATGTAAATAAATGAGACTTGGCCGTTCCTGCCAGCAAAATGCCAGCAGCGTGCTTTGAAGTGAATCCTTTTGAAATGTGTTAAATAAACCTCTTAAAGACATATTTATGTGGATTTTAATGAGCTGAGAGGGGCCAGACAGAACACATACATACATACATACATACATAAACAAGGAAGATCTCTTCCTATTGCCAATTGTATCCATTAGCATAAAATAATAAGTGATCCTTAAATGATATAGTAGGATAGTATTTTGAACATAACTGTTCCAAAACTCCCTAAGCTTTTCATGTTAAAAATGAATTAGTACTCATCTTTTCAGTATGTGTTAACAAATGGCAGCCACAATTCAGAAAGAAATTGACTTGATTCTCCACTATTGCATTATTTTATAATCCTGGCCTGAATTATGAATATTTTAATGTACAAGCAATAGTTCCCAACAAGTAGTGTGACGAATGGGTCTAATTTTCAAATTCTAATTGCACAGGGGGATATCAGTGGCTTTTTTTAAAGCTGACACACTTTACTTTCCATGCTTTTCTTTCATATTCACAGTAATTATATTTTCCCCACTAGGTTATTATATACTTGATAAAGAATTAGTTATCTGTTTATTATCTTTGACTTCTTTGTGTGTGTGGCACAAATAAACACAAATAGTTATAGGATTTCATTTCTGAATGGCTGTAAAGTATCGTTTCTAGAGAATAATTACTATTCACTAAAGAGTACAAATTTTAGAGCTGCTCCACATTAAGGTGGAGAAAGATAATGTAAATTAGAGTTGTCCAAAACATTTGAGAGGTGTAACTCATAAATATGTAAGTATGAACAAATTGCAGGTACTATACTCACTTAACAACTGCCTTGTTTAGCAACCGTTTAAAGTTATGATGGCACTTAAAAAAAGTTACAATCAGTCCTTGCACTTACAATTGTTACAGCATCCTGGTGGGTATGTGACTGAGATTAAAACTAGTGCAGAGGTGTCAAACTGCCGCCCCACAGGTGTCATGTCAAAACCGCGCCCACCTCATTGCTGGCAAGGGGGAAAAAGTTGCAATATGTCACAACACATCATGTGACATTGCAAGTTTGACACCCCTGAACTAGTGGGTGTTTCCCATGGACAGTTGATGGCCATTTGCACACTTCACAGCAGCTTCCAACAAGCTGAATCAATAGAGAAGCTAGTAGTGAAATTGCAAGTCAACAACATGAGATGTCTCACTTAATGCCCACAGGGATTTACTTAATGACCATAGAATAGAATAAAGCTGGAAGGGACCTTGGAGGTCTTCTAGTCCAGTTCCCTGCTCAAGCAGGAGAACCTATACCGTCTCGGACAGGTGAATGTCTTGTCTCTTCTTAAAAATCTCCAGTGATGGAACGTCCACGATTTCTGGGGTAAGCTGTTCCACTGGTTGATTGTCCTCACTGTCTAAACAGACTAAACAGAATGCCAGACTGTAGGAAATGGTTAACATTCCAAGAAGGTTATAAAGTAAATTTGGCCAAGAGATAAAACATATGGTTACCATTATAAAAGATAATCCAACTATGAACTAAGGGAAGACTAGATAAAGCCATGTTTGAAAGCATAAGAATAAATATGATTCTGAGATATATACTTACCATGATGGAAGTGAGATTGTAAATCATTGTGGAGTTGCCAATCCCTATTATGGGTTGTTAAGATAGAGCTTACCTGGATACTATGGATGTAGTTTTCTGTTGTCTTCTTGATAGTTTGCCCTTTGTTTGCTTTTCTTTGTTGTTGTTATTTTAGAATGGTGGGGGAGATTGACATCAATATTTCCTGGGGATTTCTCATCTGATCAATCTGCCTCTACTTAAAATTTTGATATCAGCTAAGATCCACTAAACACTCCTGCATTTGAACTCTAATGTATCACTGCTTATGTTAAATACAATTTATATGGGAATTCATATACTCTGCACAGTGAAGCTCCAGTGAATGTATTTCTGCCTCTTAAGGATGTTCTGTATTCTGTTTCAAGCTCCTGGAAACAATGTAACTCAGTACATTATCCTATCTACCATTTCCGTCATCTTTTTCCTAGGATTTTCAATCTGATTTGCTTCCTTTTTATTTCAACTTTAAACTGAAGCCTGCCAGCTAGAGATTGTTTCTTAATCTTGGATTAGCCTTGACTATATTGATTGGCGAAGTGGCAGGAAAATAGTCTGTGAAGCTTCAGGTTAATCGCTTTTCCATTCAGACTGCCTAGGATTAGATAATGCCATGGGATTTTATGTGCAGGGTAAGAAAAGGTATTGTACACCACTGCCAGTGTTTTGTATTTGGCTATTGGATGTCTTTTTGAACCGCTTCACAATAGAATTTAAATTAACTTTACCCAGCCTAAATAACATGAATGAATGAATGAATATATGTAATATACATATATGGATTAGAATTGGCAACTCCAATTAGAATACCAAAGGTTTATGTCATGTTGTGTTTTACTCTCGCAGTTATTTGCTCTGGTTCGTTCCTTTTTCCTCTCCTGGTTTCAGTTTTGAAAGCATTTTGCAAAGTTAAAAACCACATATGTCATCTTCTAGGAGTAACATAAGCACATGCATATTTGACTAGTGGCTAACTAATGAGTAATTGTGCTTTTTGAAGTGGGAAGTGCACCTCGGCTGGCAATCACATACAGTTATCATATACTCAGATTATATTATCTGCCCTTCCATTACTAACCAGTAATGGAAAAGCACTTAAATGATTGGTTTCTGTATGAATGATGGCTTTATAATAAATACTGATGATCACTTTATGTTCACACAAGGACTAAAATGTAAATGAGCTAATATATTACTCCTCTGCAGACATTCACTTTGTATAAACTGAAATGTTAACTATATGTTTGGGGTGAAAAGGTACACTGAAGTCCTGTATCCATGAAACTGGCATCTTTACAGACATTTTCATGTTGAATATTAAAATTCCACAGAAATATACATCCCAATAGAGGAGAATATTTATAGTTTAGGGTTGAATGGTGCAATCCTTGATGCTCTCTGAGCTCGGCTGTTTTCTTACAGATGTTTCATTACCTGACTAGGTAACATCTTCGGTGCTCGATCCCCACACCCTTCTAGCACTGATGAAGTTACCTAGTCAGGTAACAAAGCAGCCAAGCTCAGGGAGCACCAGGGACTCAAAGAAGTATTCTTCTTCTTCTTCTTGTGCCATATCCGTTATTGGACGTTGGCAATCGTGTTGGCGATCGTGTTTTTATCAGCAGCCGCACAAAAAAGTGCTGCTGAGTTTTGTCCAAACCAGTCCCTTAGATTTTGAAGCCACAATGTTCTTCTTCTGCCTGGACCTCGTTTGCCTTCAATCTTTCCCTGGAGGATTAAATGGAGTATGCTGTACAGGTGTCGCATCATATGTCCGAAACATTCTAACTTTCATTTTTTAATTGTTTTGATGATTTCCCTTGGCTTTCCAGGGTGGCTTATCACCTCCTCATTCCTAATCTTGTCAACCCAGCTTATATGTAATAGCCACCTGTAAATCCACATGTCAGATGCTTTGAGTCTCTTCAGGTGGCCTTCTGTCAGAGACCAACTCTCTACTCCATAGAGCAGGGTAGAAAAAACATAACATCTGACAAGCCTGATTTTCAATCTTAGGCTTATGTCGTGACTGCAGAAAAAGTATACATTGCTGCAAAGTTGTCTGAGATGGAGAGGTGTAGCTTCTATAGCCTCAGAATCATGAGGAAAGTTGTAAACATGCTCAACAGGATCTCTGCAGACTTTCTGCTCCATGCCACAAGTTCTGGAGAAGCAATAATAGACCTTTGAAAACTTCAGAAGAGAACTTTTTTTTACAAACCTTCCACACCTTTTGCAAAACTGACACTGTAGTTTTCTGAATATTTCTATTAGTGTCAGATCAGGAAGAAAGTCATAAAATACTCACAGGCTTTTCTCTTCCCCCCTAAATTATAATAATTATAAGTAGGATTATTATTATTATTATTATTATTATTATTATTATTATTATTATTATTATTATTATTATTATTATTATTATTATTATTATTTGGTCTTTATTATTTTGAGGGGGAAAGAATAATTCCATGGATTATTTCTCCAGAATCAAAATGAGTTCTCCGCTTGTTGAAGTTTCATTTAGAAAAACTTTATATGCATCAATGGGTCATTTTCCCAGAAGTCCTCTACGTGGAAGACCCAATTTGAATGAGGAATATAATGTAGGGAAGGCAAGGACTTCATCTCCAGCAATGATTCCACTTGTAAGCAGCCCAAAGGAACTCAACCAGAACATTAATATACATTCTACCTTTTGTCGCTCACACTATTTGAAGTAAACCATTTCCCCCAACCTTCCTTTGAAGGAAGAAAGGTTTACTTAAGGTTTCCCTAAATACCCTTTGTAGAAAAATATTTTTTGAGCTTTATAGGAATTAAGACCTTTTCCCCAAGTAGGCGAATGTTTTTTTTAACAGCGGAGCTATAAATAGAGATCCCCTTGAGACTTCGAAGGTTCAGTTACAGTGAGAAGTATTATCAAATTCTTGTTCCAACATTATGCTTTTCAGTTCTCAGGCTGTCATGTCACATCTAATTAGTATCACCCTATGAGTAGTTCCATGATGCCTACGGCTTTGATTTTGCTTTCTTTGGACTATTTCTTTAAGCCAAACAAAGCAACTGACTGTGCAGTGAAGTGAATCAGGGTATTATAACCAAGAATCAGGATACTATAACCAAGAATTCCATCCAGCCAGCAAGGGGTTCTGGGAATTGAAGTCCACCCTTCTTCCAGGGGCTGACCTCGGGAACCGCTGCTCCACAGTGACATTCTATAATGACTTTGCTGCTAAAACATTTCCTTTTGAGTGCTTCCTACGGTGTGTAAACCATTTCTTTGTTTGTTGGTTCTGCTTTGAGAAATAGCTAATGGGACGATTTTCGTTTCTTTCTCCCTCCCTCCTTTTCTCTGTCTTTTTATTTTGGGTGGGATGGGGTGGGGTTTTTTGATTTGGGCATACTTTTAAAAATGTAGATGACTGACAACCCAGAAGGAGAGGAGAGTCCCAGGGAGGAAGAAGGTTGGGGAAGGTTTAAGTTGGATGTGGTTAAAGAGAGGACCCCTTCTGCTTCCTTTTCAATTGTGATTCAATCAGTGCTTAATGAGTAGAAGGTGCAGGTTATCATATAAGAACATTCAATGACATTCTTAACGTCCCCCCCTAAAAAAAAACTCAAAACCCTCATACTAACTCTATTGATCTCAAGAGTATGCATATAGCTAGTGGTGGGATTCAGCCGGTTCGCACCAGTTCGGCAGAGCCCGTAGCTAATTTTTTGTTGCCCAGGCCCAGAATGGACTTCTAGAAGTGGCATCCACACAGAGAACCAGTTGTTCCCATATTTGAATCCCACCACTACATGTATCTAACCCATTCGAAATCAATAAATTAAAAAAAAATCTTGCCTCCATCTAGCCATCATTTCCATATTATCATTCTGTAATAAGGATTTGCTACAGGTATTTGATGTTTAAAACCTATGCCAGAGTATAACTGGCCTCTATAAATGCCAATGGCTTATTATCTGAAGTTGTTCACAGGGCTTTAAAATTTACTATATTTTAAAATGAAAACATTCAAGTTAATAAAAGCATCATGTCTGGATGAGTGGATGTTTAACTGTCTCCTTAATAATTTCATCAAGAATGACAACAAATTGATATGTCCAGTCATAATTAGGCAATAAAGAATTCTTTTTTCAAAAAAAAAAGAATGACAACAAATTAGGATGTACATAAAAGTACAGTTTAATTCTTCTTGACACATCTTATACCACAAATCTATATAACTCAGTCTATATATAATGCTGTCTGGCAAGATAGATCTTTCTCTGAATTCAGATAAGGTGAAGACTTCTGTAGAGGAGATCAGTTGGTTTACCAATTCAGTTTCCTCTTCCTTTGTTACAGATACATTAACAAACATTCTTCTCCAAAATGAACCTTCCTCCCCCTTTTGCTCTTATAATCAGACTGAATAAGAAAAGCCAATTTACCAATTAAATATTTAGAAAAAGGCCCACCTAGGTTGGGACTGAATCTTATTGACCTCAGGTAGGACTTCAAAAGATTAAAGAACTCTCTCTCTCTCATCTGCAATTTCTTTTAAAGCTTTTCCCCATGAAAAAGGAGACACGATTTTCATAATATGTCCGCCTCTGGTTAACTTAATAGTGATTTACTCAATCAGATTTTCAACATGCATGGAACAACCAAATCATAAACTAACTAAACAACACACTAAGATAAAGTGTCTTTAGCTAGTGGTAATTAGCAGTGATTTATGGAATAAAGTGAAAGGTAAACGATATAACTAAATATGGGGTTATCAGTAAGGTGACCAACTTTTTTACAATTTATTTTGTAAAATAAATTGAAAAAAAATCGTAAATAAAGAAAACATGTTATTCATTGCAACAATAACACAGACAACTTGCATGTGCAAAGTTTGCCAGCCGGATGTTTTTGTGCGCTCATGCAAAATTGGAAAAAAAACCCATCAAAAAAAGCGTTCTATGAGAAAAAAAAAGCCCTGCAGATTAGTCTTCAAATATCGAAAAGGAGGACATGTAGGAGGACACTTTTTGAGGGAGGACAGAACTCCCTAAAGGAGGACAGTTGGTCACCTTATTATCAAGGCAGAAGAAGTATATTATGTCTCACTGGATCTCTAGATCACTATCCTTTTCTAAGGGAGAGAAAGAGTTGGAAAAAAATATTTCTTCAAGCTTTTTTTCCTCCCTAAATTAAAACAGGAGTAGGAAAGGAATCCTGAGAAAAAGATGTTCCATAGCTCCACCAATTTCTGAGTGATTTCTACCTGAGCTAAACTGCCTAGGTAGATTGAATGTAACAATCCTAGTTGCCTAAGACCGGCGTCCCTAACCCCCAGGATGCGGCCCACCCTTGGGCTGTTCCAAACTGGGCTGTGGAAGTGGTGGGCATGCCCCCCGGTCAGTCCACAAAGCCGGAAAGGCTGGGGAAATCTGTTTTAAGAAGTTTGGATGTAGTGTAGGATGGTATTTAAAAAGAATCAAAATACAGTATTAGTATTCTAATTATGCACTGAGCTATTGCTTTGATGCTACTCCTGAACTTTTAAATTGAAAAAAAAAAACATTTAGACATTACACTTTTTAAACTTTAAGAAGCTGGAGAAGCACAAAATGTTGACTGAATGCATCTGTAGGAATGTTTACAAGAGGGCTGAAACTGAGTTAATTTTGCTCCCTGGAATTGGTCCTGCAACTTCTGAGAGGTATTGACAGTGTTCCTGTTACATTACAGCCTCTCAACAAGATGAAAGAGTAATCTGATTAGCAGATATGGATTTTCATCATGAAATGTATCCGTTTGTTTTTAAAAGCCAAACGCTAAGATAGGGAAGGAAAAATAAATTCGGTAGGTAAGAAGAAAGAGTTCAGGGCTGACCTATCTAAAAACAGTCATGAGTCAGAATAAGTTTAATAATGGCATGAACAGGAAAAGAGAGGGTTGCAATCAGATTAGTACAACTGAATTTCTTTTTGATGTAGGGATGAATGATGAAAATAGAATTGCAACCACATTAGGGTAACTGTGCAGTCGTGTCTGTTCTCTTTCATTGAAATGAGGTGAGATAGTCCTAGCTCATTTTACACATTTTATTTATGTGTTATTTCTTTTTTTTCCCTCAAAGAAAACATTCCCATTTCATTAAGTTAATATTGCAGCTGCTAAAACAATAATCTGGATATTAATCAGTAGTTTATGTATGTCTGTATATTAAAAAAAATATTAAAACAGATTTAAAAAAAATTAGTTAATTGCCTCTAAAACACATCCAAACCTAGATCTGCCAATTGAAATCAATTCATTGGGAAGCTACTATTCTTTCTCTTTTAATTTAATTAGATGGAATAGTATGTTTATCTCCCAGAATAATTGGAGCCAAAATGATTAAAAACCTTTTGAGTATTCCTCCTATTGTCTCACTGCTAGACAAGATCATCACTTTAACTGTATTTATTATGTGGCAAAGAGTCCTTATTATGTCCACACATTAAATACTTATTTTTTATAAACGTATTTAATAATAATAATAATAATAATAATAATAACCATCAGCACCAGTCAATTTGATTGTTCAGTTGACTGAGGTTCACACCTAATGAATAATAATAATAATAATAATAATAATAATAATAATAATAATAATAATAATAATAATAATAATAAAGTTTGAAGGGACCTTGGAGGTCATCTAGTCCAACCCTATACCATTTCAGACAAATGGCTGTCCAGTCTCTTCTTAAAAACTTCCAGTGCTGAAGCATTCACCGCTTCTGGAGGCAGGTTGTTCCACTGGTTAATCGTTCTAACTGTCAGGAAGTTTCTCCTTAGTTCTAGGTTGCTTCTCTCCTTGATTAGTTTCCATCCGTTGCTTCTTGTCCTGCCTTCAGGCGCTTTGGAGAATAGCTTGACTCCCTCTTCTTTGTGGCAGCCCCTGAGATATTGGAACACAGTTATCATGTCCCCCCTCGTCCTTCTCTTCATTAGACTAAACATACCCAATTCCAGCAACTGTTCCTTATATGTTTTAGCCTCCAGTCCCCGGATCATCTCTGTTGCTCTTCTCTGTACTCTTTCTAGAATCTCAACATCTTTTTTACATTGTGGTGACCAAAACTGAATGCAGTATTTGGAATGGTTCTGTTTCATTCATGGTTCAAAATACAGACAAGGTGGCTCTTTTATTCAGAACTTTTGCGTGATAATTCCCCTTCTTCCTAGATTGAGGAAAAAAAATAATGAGCTGTACCTCAGCACGGTACAAACTACTATTCTCAATTACACAAAAAGCTAAGAGTTCCTAAGAGTGTTGGTTAACTTCATGTAATGTGCTATTCAGAAGCAAAGTTGAAATGCTGGTTCAGAAGTGTTACCGCAAGAATTTTGAAAACAGCCAAAAGAAGTTTGTAAGAGTACAAAAAAAAGTTATTCATTTAAAGAAGTCTTAATAAAAAAACATGGCACTGCACAAGTTTTCCTGATTTACATGTCTAGCAACAATATATCTTGCAAATCTTGTCTAAACTCATGAACATAGTTGAAAGAACTAGGTATGTTTTACATTGAAGCTCTCATTGAACTTAAAAGAGGTGTTCTAAACATTAACTCCACGTGATATTTCTGATATAAATATGAGTTTTGTATCCAGAAGTTTAATTTAGTTTAATTTTCTTGATTTTGACAGTAGCAAATACTCTATTAAGAATTTTCCTAATGAAACACACACCAACATTCCCCAGCACATTTAATTACAGCAAGTTCAATACAGAGATTTACTGTCTCTATATATTTTGAGACATATTTATTATACATTTGATTACAAAACCATAAACAGAGCCCATGTAGCTGAGTTCATTCAAACCTTAACTCAAGCAAAGGTCTCTCTCTCTCTCTCTCTCTCTCTCTCTCTCTCTCTCTCTCTCTCTCTCTCTCTCTCTCTCTCTCTCTCTCTCTCTCTCTCTCTCTCTCTCTCTCCCCCTCCCTCCCTCCCTCCCTCCCTCCATCCATCCATCCAGTTATCAAAATAACTCTAAGTGGCTTACTTATTAAAATAAAAACAACCATAAAGCAACAAACTAGAAAACAATATTAATGCATAGTGATAGATTGGGAAGACAGGATTCCCTTTTCAATTGTAGCAATCAGGAATAAATCAGTAAAAAGTAAATTATCACTTTCTACCCCAGTGGCCTGCTAGAAAAACCAGGTTTCCAGAGCTGTATGAAAGCCCAACAGAATTGGTCCATACTAACCTTAAATGGGAGAGGCTGCTATTTCATAAGTCAGGCACAGTCATAGAGAATGGAAATAATAATGCAGCTAGGACATCAGTAATATGAGTCACCCTAAAACCAGACACTATTGCTTTAATTGCTTTGACAAGCTACAAAAGCCAATTAATTTCCAGTCCCTCTAAAACTCAGTTCTTCTGACAGTCCTTCACATAGTATACTATTGAATCCATATCATGATTTCAATTTAATTGTTATCAGAGGGAAACCGTATAAGTAAGTTTGATTATGAAACATGTTTCCGTGGTGACATTTTATCTGGAAACTAATTACTCATGATGCTTTGTTAATTATTCTTTAACTGCACTTGACTACTAAAGAGGTTTTGGACATTCAAAGCACCTTGAATGTTCTTAAATAAAGCAATCAGAATTTCCAGCCATGCTACAATATAGTAGTTAAGAATGTCAGAATATTTTACTTGGTTCAAGGTAAAATAGACTGACTTTATTTTCTCTTCCAGTATTCCTTATGAGTATCAGGGTTCAGTCATCCCCATGAAGGCCCAGAGCTTCAGATTGTGTAATTTGAAGTTTTGGGTGGGCAAAATACAAGAATAGGAAGAATGGTACACAACTGTGTGTATGTCAAGGAGAAAAAAAAATATTGTAAAAATAAGTATCTTAGAAGAAAATTATGCCCAAAGAAATGGAACAGAATTAGTAAAGAATGGTCTCTTTCTATAATTATGAATGGTCTCTTTCTATAGTTATAAAGGAACAGGGTGGGTCGAGTAGTTGGAATGCTGGGCAAGAGGTTAGCAATCCCACGTTTGAGACCCAAGAGCTGCAGTGGGGTGGGATTGAGCTCTCGTCCTTCACTCCAGCTCAGTGGTGGGATTCAAATATGTGAACAACTGGTTCTCTGTGTGAATGCCGCTTCCGGAAGTCCATTCTGGTCCTGGGCAACAAAAAATTAGCTACCGATTCTGCGGAACTGGTGCAAACTGGCTGAATCCCACCACTGCTCCAGCTCCTGCTGAGAACATGAAAGGAGCCCACAACTGGGCATCCCCAGGGCAACAATGATGTCATCAGCTAATTCTTTCAACCCAGAAGTGCCTTGGTGCTTCTGACATGAGGGCAAAACCAGCAAATTGTGATTGAGGTAATTTCATTATTTGTTTGTTTATAAAAGTGATAGACTAAGTCAATCACTGGGGATAAGTCAGGGGTCCCTAACCTTTAATCTGCGGCCCGGTACTGGTAAGGTGACCAACTTTTTTACAATGAAAAGGAGGACACAAATAAATTGAAGAAAAAAATATCGTAAATAAAAGAAACATTTTATTCATTAAAACAATAATACAGACAACTTGCATGTGCAAAGTTTGCACATTCGGGTGTTTTGGCATGCTCAGCAGCAATTCCTATTGGCTTTCGAAAGCCAATAGTGAGAGTAGCACAGCTGATGCAAAAGTTGAAAAAAATAACCATCAAAAAAAGGTGCCGGAATGCCGTTCTGAGCATTCTATGAGGGGAAAAAAAAGCCCTGCAGATTAGTCTTCAAATATCAAAAAGGAGGACATGAAGGAGGACACTTTTTGAGGGAGGACAGAACTTACAAAAGGAGGACTGTCCTCCCTAAAGGAGGACGGTTGGTCACCTTATTTTTTACCCCTCTTTCAAACCAATGGTCCCGTCTATCCAAAATGATCTCCTATGTTCAAGCCCTTCCTATATTGAGAGGGTAGAGGGAATTTGAGCCTTTTCTTCTCGTTCTTTCAATTTGGTCATGAGTGAGAGAAGTAGATTTAAAATATTTGCTTACTCTTATGAAATATTCTATGCTATGCTATGGGATGGGATGTATTCATCCCATAGTTTATATTGTTGAAAATTCTCCTGATACCTATGTAATTCTAAAGGAGGACAGTTGGCCACCTTAGTACTGGGCCATGGCCTTTAGCCACTGGAACCTGGGAATAGCTGGTGAGGCCTGCCCACTTGTGGTAGCACCACCACGTGGACACTATCAGCTCCATTTGTGCATGTGCGAGGACACTAGCACTGCCGCCAGCATCATGTGGGAGCCAGTGGCCCGTTTGCTCATGCTCACGGGTGTCAGCGCACATGCTGTGGGTGCGCACAGCCCATTTTTGAATGCATATGGGTGCCAGCATGTGCACCATGGGTGCACATGGCTTACTTGTGCATGTGCATGCTAGCACCATCATGCATGCACCCATTCATGCATGCATACACGTACTCCTCTCCTTTTCCTTCCAGGCCACCAAGCAGGAAAGGTTGGGGAACTCTGGTATAAGTCAATGCTGCTTTTGTGTACATATGCATGTGTGCCTTCAAATCAGTTATGACTTTTGGAAATTATATTGACTGACCCCTGCAATTGTCTTGGCAACATTTTTTTGGGGGGGGGGAATAGCTTATTATTGCTTTCTTCCTAGGGCTTACAGAGAGATCAAATGGTGCAAAGTCGCCCACCTGGCTTTATGTGTAAGGCAGGATTATCAATCAAAGTCTCGATTTCTAGGCCAATGTTTTTAAGCATACACCTCTATCTAGGAAACAGAAATATTATGTTGGGGGGGAAAAGTGTATAGAAAGGCCTCGAGTTATAACCACCCTTTCAGCGACCTTTCAAAATTGCAATGGTGTTAAATGAGACTTATGACTAGCACTCAAAATTCTGGCTGTTGAAGATTTGGGCACTTGGCAACCAGCTTGCACCTATGATGATTGCAGCATCCTATGGTCATGTAATTGCTATTTGCAGTTTTCCATGCCAACTTTCCATAAGTCGGTGAGGAAGCCAGCAGGAAAGGTCTTAAGTCATTCCTTCCACTTTTCTCTCCTAAGGACTCCATTGCAGAGTATGAGATCCCGGGGATTTCATACTCTGTAGCACACCCCTCTGGATCCCCACTCTGCAGAGTGCACTTACCTGCAGCATTTCCCCCACCTATCTGTGATCTTGCCTGCAATTCCCTGCTCCATAGCACTCTCCCATGGCCCCTGCTGGCTGACTCATGCTCCATGTGCCTGCCCGTGGCATTCTCCGTAAATCTATGAAAATGACCCAAACTGGGTCCCCCCCCCAGCATTCTCCCCAAATTACAATTTCAGCAAGCAAAAGAGACGGCACAAGAGTATTGGGTTGTTCATCACTGTCCTTCAAAACACAAGCAGCGTTCTTGTTGATAGACAGCTGAAAGCAGTTTGAGAACAAGCAGTGTTGGGGTGTTTCATTCCTGTTACCTATTTGAAAGAAGGATTATTTCTATTAATTACACATGATGGCCATTAGTGTAGAATAGTGACAGCGCCTCCTTCAGCAAACATGGGGGCTTTGCGTTGCTTTTTTCTTTTCTCGGCTTTGTTTCAGGTCCCTGGAGAATGCCCTGCTCCACTGAATCTAGGAGGCATGAAAAGGCTGTTTCGTGAAAGTCTAATTTCCCTATCTGTAAGTTACCTTATGACTCACTAATGCTTGTTACATTAATATGTTATTAAAATAAGGTCAGCTTTTAGTGATCTGATTAGCAGCTAACAATTATGTTCTCTCTTGCTGTAAAAAAGATAAAATAATTTATGGTGTAAGGGAGAAGTATTTCAATAGGGCTATCAGAATAGAGAGATCATTTTTTTTTAAAGGGAGGTTCTCTCTGGCAACGCCTAGTAATTTTTAGTATGCAGTGAAAAGCTTCTGTTCAACCTACCAATGCTCAATGTACTTGACCCTGCTCTTCACATTCACAAGCACTAACCCTCTCCCACCCCAAGAACTGGGCTTTCCGTTTTTCATTCTCTGGTTGAACAAATTCTCCCCTAAAAGAAATCCATGGGGTCTTCTAATCAGCCTCACAATCAGCATCATTTCCTCAGCCTTCTGACTGAAAACCACTTAATACGAGTAGATGATTCAGGATGAGTATCAAGCCCCCACAATATTTTTCTGCAGAATTCTCTCCTTTCAAATGGAACTTAAAGAAGTACAAAACAACAGGTTGGAAAACTGTCAAGATGTGACATGAATATGGAGGCCAACCAGGATCAGTTTATCCCAGGGTTAGGCATAACTGCATTGACATAGCAGTTTGCCGTGGTGGAGAAGCTGAGAATTGTAGTTTGGCGACACCTGGAAGGCCAGAGATCATCCATTCCAGTTATATTACTAAATAGTTTACTCTGTTGATCTCAAGAGTGAGCATGTGTTTCACCCATTTAAAATCTATTTGTTGTAGAAAATTTTGCCTCCATCTAGCCTTCATTTCTATACTACAGCAGTATACTAGAAATACTATTTACTGTAGTAAGATCTTACTATGGGAATTTGATATTTAAAACATATGCCAAAGCAAAACAGATCAGTATAAATGTCAATGGCTTATTATCAGAAGCTGATTGTGGGGCATTAACATTACTATATTTTAAACTGAAAAGATTCAAGTTAATAAAAGCATCATGTCTGGATGAGTAGATATTTAGGTGTCATCACAATAATTTAATCAACAATGATAACAAACAAGGGTGCAAATAAAAGTACAGTTTAATATCCCTTGATTTATCTTGTATTGTACTATAAATCTATCTGCCAGTCTATATACAATGCTGATTGGCAAGACAGGTCTCTCCCCAAATCAAATAACTTTTTAAAACATTCATTGCTTTTCCACAGAATACAGAAAGCCTAGTGCTCCAGTCTGCTCACACATTCATTTTTATGTGCATCAAATATGGTTGGGATTGATCTTGAATAGTATGGTGGCAAGAACAGCATCTTGAATGCAGGAGAGCAAATGCTTCAACAGAATTCTAAGCCATGAAAGAAAAACAGAGGAACCAATGGTACTTCATCCTTACCCAGACACAGAAAACAATGTGACAAAGCTGAAAGTAAAGATATTACCCTACTTGCTTTCCTAGAGCATTGCTCTGTTTTGCTCTGCTTGCTCTGCTCATCTTTGGTCTTGCCATCATTTATTTTGCTGCGAGAATAGATAATCTGGCTAGTTGCATTCTGAAGATGCAATTTATTAGTTTATAACAAGCTTATTAGTTTATAAATTAAAAAAAGGGAAATAGTTTCTCTCTTTACAAATAAGACATAGATAAGTGAGAACATGATTTAATTAGAAGAGATTTAAAACCTAATAACCATATTTATTTCATAAATCTGTACAATTATAGAAAATAATAAGCTATTCTCAGCCAACATTCAAAAGCTGTAAATAAATTAAGAATAAAGAAGATTAAAATTTCATATAGCCAGTTTTCTGTAGTGGTTAAGGTGCTGGCCTAGAAGCCAGGAGATGGTGAGTTCTAATCCCACTTTAGGCATGAAAGCTGGCTAGGTAACTTTGTGCAAATCACTATCTCTCATCCCAACCCACCTCACAGGGTTATTATGGGGAAAAGAATATTAGTTATGTTTGCCAGCCTGAGTTATTTATAAAATAATAAAGTCAGGGTTAAAATATATACATAATAAAATACATAAATAAAAGGATTAATCTAGTCAATGACCTGGTCTACAGATTTAGGGTTGACACATTATAAAAATGATTAATGTTAAGTCCCATTGATTTCAGTATGTCTAAGTAGGATTGAATTCTGGATGCAACTTATAGAATTCCTACTGATTTATGTGCCATAGTTAAACTAATCCTTAATTTTGCAGGTGAAAACTTTAGTTCATAAGACATTGGTTTAACCAAATCTTCCATTTCATAAAACAGAAAAAGAACTATTTTAAAAGAACCAAATAATATAATAGAGGCAAAACCTGATAGTTTTGTTTTTCTGGCTTTAAAATAAGCTCCCTAAATACTTACCAATTCAATTTTCTGTTTCACAGATATACTAGCTTTCTTAAGGAGACAAATTACTGTGCAGGCTGGAAAAAAATCTTTCTGTACCATTGGATTGCATCACAGTCTCAATTGTAAAATAATATTCATCTCATACCAAAAATAAGATATATCTATCTTAACAATTGTTTCTGATCTCACTATGTTGAACCCTAGAGTTAGAGCAAGGGATATTTGACTTTCAAGAAGCTATTGGACTAAACAGCTATTCTTGCCATATTGGAATATAAACATCTGGAAAACCTATGCTTTATCTAAGACTTCCATCAGACTTCTACTCTCCTCCCTTCCCCCAAAATATACATTTCTTTTGGATAACAAACTTTATAATTGACGTGAAGGATGACTAATGTCCCTTAAATATTTTTTTCCATAGTATTACAGAAGAGAGCAAGGCTTGAACATTTTTAGAAAAAAAGGAATTATTATTTCATTTTAGTAAAATATACTACTTCGTCACTAAATTACATTTATTCCAGTATAAAGTTCCTTGATAGCAAGATAACACCGAAGCAAATACCCAAGACTGTGCTGAGATATTTTAGATGCAATTCTACTACTGAATTATAGCTTTTATTAGTTTTGAGATTGGATTTACAAATTAAATTATAATTTCTTTGTAAGCCATTGTTTAGCGCAAACCTGGGCATTTTGTGGTCCTTAGGCCACATCTGAGCTTTTGGGTGTCCCTGTCTGGCTCACGTGAAGTCAATCAGAAAGCAGTAATCAAATATAAATATACCATGCATGCAATACAACTTCATTGCTTTTATTTTGAAGGCAACTGCTATTTTTTTTCAAATTCAAATTCAAATTCAAATTCAAATTCAAATTCAAATTCAAATTCAAATTCAAATTCAAATTCAAATTCAAATTCAAATTCAAATTCAAATTCAAATTCAAATTCCCTTTCTCTCTCTCTCTCTCTCTCTCTCTCTCTCTGTATGCACTTTCACAGCTCTATTGGTTTGACTCTCCATTAGAATGTTATTAATAGACCTTAATATTAAAAAAAACTAAAATTGGAAAGTGTTATTGGTCTTCTGTGTATCATAAAAGTAAGCAGGAAAGGAAGTATATTGATTAACATGTACAGGATCAGAATTCAGGATTATTGAAAAACACATAAGAGCCAATGGTTAAATAGTAGCAAAGTGTTGTTTACACATATCACAAGATGATATAATTAACACTTTAACAGCAAGGACAATATGAATTTGGAGCTCGGAGGACATGAATTCTTCTGATCCTTCAAGCAATCAGAATAGAAGATACAACTGTATTGAAAATATGAAAGCATTCATGATCTGTTTGCATGGGAAATCTTTGCATAAATAAAGACTTCTTTATGCATAATTGTGTAGAGTCAATCAAAATTAAACATAAGAAACATGAAAAGTTGGAGGTGTGTGTAAGGGAGTTTTGCATTGTTGCCTATTGCAACAATGCATATCACAACCTTTGCAATATACAAGGGTTAATTTGAAGGAGAGGAACAGATAGACTGGTATGAAAAACTATGGATATAGGAATAGCTACATGATTAATAGAGTTTGCATTTTCATTACTTTGTTAAAATCAGTCAAAAAATCATAAAATCCAAATTATTTAATATCGATTGGAAGTCTTTCAGGACATCTTTATAACTGCATTGAAAGGTCATTACTCTTTAAACTTCCTTACCCAGATTTTTCTTAGTTTTGATATAAAGCTATTTATTTTATTTAATATCTGTTTTTTTCCCATAGAAGAGACTAGAGCAGATTATAAGAAAAGGGATAAGCCATATTTCATAGAATGACAATAAAAGCTGCAATACCTAAAAAGTAATACTTGCAAGCATTAGAAATAAAGTTGAGTTCCTTTTTTTTAAAAAAGCAGAAAAGCAAAATAGATTAGCAAACTTAAAAGTAGGCCAGTTAAGTCATGTATTTATTTATTTTCTGAAATTTTAGCTAAACATTTTTTGAATGAGAGCTCCATAATTGAGGCACTATTCCTGAGAAGACATCATTCCTGGCCATCACATTTTCAGCCATTCCTATTGGAGGAATCTCAGCTGATCCCAGGGCATCCCCAGCTGATCTCAATTCATAATCTGGATAGTACTGGGGAAGACAGCCTTAGAAGGCCAAGAGAATTGGGCTCCTGCAAATCTCAGACAGAGTCTGTTCCATAATATATTGTGACAAAGAAGGCATCTCTTTCTTTTACATATGTATTATATGGGTGTTATTTGTTTGTATGTGTATATATTGCTCTGCTGTATATGGTTTTACATATTTTACACATTGTGTTTTGTATGTTATATACGCACACGCACACACACACACATATGTACAGTACGTATGCCAGCGAAACATGGACACTAACCTCACAATTGATACAAAAACTATGAGTGGCGCAAAGAGCCATGGAAATATATGTGCTCAGCATCACAAGGCAAGATAGAAAGACCTGCACGTGGATTAGAGAATAAATGAAAGAATTGAAATGGAAACGTGCTGGTCACATAGCCAGAAAACCTGGCTATCATAGAATGGATCCCACTTGATAAAAAGCATCCACGAAAGAGACCAGTTAGCCAGCTGGCAAAAGAAAGCTCAGGACCATATTGGTTGGAAACATGAGGAAGAGGCCTTCATCCTGCAGTAGATAGACAATGACTAAAATGATGATGATATGTACATACACATAAACATGCACATACACATAGAAGCACCAACCTTGTAGAGCAAAGCAGGGCATTCTACAGCCTGGGGCCACATCCAGTCCTTTGGCGGTACTTGTCTGGTCTGCGGCAGTGGAAACAGCAGCAGTGTGGACCATATTGGCAGCATGGCAGCCTTATTGGTTTGACCTCCACAACAGTTTCGTATGTAGATCCTTGGGAAAGTTCATTGCCCACCTAATCTTTCTTTCTTTCTTTCTTTCTTTCTTTCTTTCTTTCTTTCTTTCTTTCTTTCTTTCTTTCTTTCTTTCTTTCTGTCTTTCTTTCTTTCTGTCTTTCTTAATTTCTATCTATCTATCTATCTATCTATCTATCTATCTATCTATCTATCTATCTATCTATCTATCTATCCATCTACCTACCTACCTATCTTCCTATCTGCCATCCAACATGTGCATTTATTCCTATGTGTGTTTGTGTGTATACATGTCTGTGTGCACGCACACACACACACACATACACACCTTCCTATATAGTTATTAGGTCCCATATGGTGCCTCTGTGCATCATTTTGTTCTCTTTTTCACTTTAAAAATTTATTGCACTTTTTATTATTTAGCATTTTAAAACCTGAGCCTTGGGCTCTGTCAGAAACCAGCTGTCATATAATGGTTGAGTTGCTGGTGCTCAATATACATGCTGGGCAAAGTTCAGCATTAAAGCTGTCTCACAATATATGAGATGTATTGTGATATTATAGGGAAAGATTTACTGAGTGTACAAACTCATGATTTCTGTTTTTAAATAGTAAGTAAAGAAAAAGAAGAGAAATTTAAGGGATGTTCTCAAATATGTATCTCCAGAGACAGTTTTTTTAAAAAAATCAGGTGATCTGTGTCAAAGCCAGCCACCTCATATTGACAGTAACAGGGGATGTTTACCATGATTATTTTACATCTTGCATTCTATACTGTCAGTGAAATCTGAATCCTTTGCACTCTACTTCATAGTAATCTGGGATTTTTAGAGATATTTTGTCAGTAGAGAAAGGCATTTGGAAAAAAAAATCAGTCAAATTTGAAGGATCTACTCAAATGCAGCAGGGAATAAAGTTGAGAGATTTTTTTAAAAAGTATTTGCTTTGATCATGTATTCTAGCTGCACTACACTCTTACAAATGTATGCCTCCTTGCACAACTCGCTTCTTATGTTAATTATTACTTTCCAACACATATCGCATATTCCAAAACTCTTGGTCCTTAAGCACAGCCTAGTTTGCTTTGGTCAAAACAAGAGTGGTTTTCTTTCAAAGGAAATTACTTTGCCAAATGAAAGGAGTTGCTGAATCTAAGTAGCAAGTAGGGCTGTACTCCAACATGGTAAGACTTGGAGCAGAGTAATTTTTAGCTTCATTGAGGCAGAAAAAAAGTCTAATTTCTGTTGTACATTGTTCAAAATTGTTCAGGAAATGCGGCCGCTTGCTTAAAAAAATGAATAAAAGGTTGAAATTTACTCTCTTAAAAAAGTTTCTGGAATGACAGTAAGGGGGACTATTATATTCAATGCTTGATCATTGTCCTTCAAGCAAGAGTAAGCATTGGACTCAAGCTGCCATCTACCAACCCAGCTTTTTGGTGGTAGAATGGATGGAAATTAATTTTTTATAGTTAATAATTGGCTCTCTACTTTTCACAGAAGTAGATAACTTAATAATAATCTTTATTGTAACAGTGAAAATGCTTCTGATGTTGAGGATGTTGACGCTGATGATTGTGGCTCTCTTTTAACTATGGATCTGACTTTTGGACTGTTATTTTCAATCATTATATTTCCCTTTCTATGACAAAATGTTCCACTTTGCATTTGCTCAACTTCATATTGTGCACCAGTTATACCTGGAGAGAGAGGGTCACTCCTCAGTCACTCCTGGCATGTTCCTGCATAAAGGGGACAATAAAGCACAACGTGTTCAATCAATTCAATTATCCCACTGTCACATGGGCACAATCTTTGTTCAAAAGCCATTTATTTTTGTATCTTCCTTCAGTAATGGATATTGGAAAGGTATTGAATCTGGCTAAAGGAAGGGTCCTTCTGAATTTTGGAAATCTTTATTGTTATTTGAATCATCTTCTTTCTTCTTAATTTATTCACAGCTTTTGAATATTTGGTTGAGAATAGATTATAAGAACTCATGATCTCCTGGTTTCTAGCTTGGTGCTTTAACCACTAGATCATATTGGCTTTCCGTAGTGAGATCTTCAGATTGATCTTCATACTGAGCTCTGGAAGGAAGGGTAGCTTATAACTAGTGAGGAAACAAACAAACAAATAAGTATGATGTGTGGCAATGCCTTGAAATTTTGTGTGACTTAATTTTGCTTGATGTATACAAAACAGTATACAATTTCTTGAGAAAAAAATATTTCAAATGCTGCCCAGCTCAATTTGACCAACGGACAAAAAATTATTTAAGTTCAGGTGTTTTACCTGAAAATCGAATATTGTGCTTAAAACTAGATTTCACAAATTGAAAAGTATACTGGTGGAGGAATATAAAATATTATTGATTCAAAAAGAAGTAATTGTGACTATCTTAAGATCATGTTTAAACTCCATAGGGGATTCAGGATATTGCTTTGTAAAATGCAAGCAACCGATAAAAGTCATTAAGTAAAACCACTTCATAAAAAAAATAGTTCAAACACAATATAGCAGACAATTAGTATCCATATGTAAAAGCACTTTAAAGGAGTATTTAAGAATTATGTATATAGCATTTTAGGTTTTTGCAAAAACCTACCATAAGAATATTTATAGAAGAAAACTGAAATCCAGTTAAACCACTAACAGAGTGGATTTTACAGCTCAAGTAACTAGGAAGAAAGATACAAGGTTTTCCATACCTCTGATCAAGATCACACTTTAGTATAACCTCACTAAAAAACAGAAAAGGGAACACAATTGAACTAATCTACAGTGTTGTTCAATCCCTCCCATTCTGTTCTGCAGGTGGACTTAGATCTTAAATTCCCTATTTAAGAATCATCTAATGCTGCTTCTGATTAGTTCTAGAAAACCTTATAAGATGATGCAAAATCTAGAAGATATTCTCCATATAGACATAGAGAAATGTGTTTGCTTTTGCATCTTGAAGCACAGTCTACAAATTAATCTCCATGTTTTTCTTTATAACAATGAATTTGCTGCTGAGATTCAAATGGATCCCTTGCCTTCCATGCAAAGATATATGCCTGCTCCCTTGGTTTTTACATTTACTATTTGAATTTAAATCTATGTTTAATGTTTGTCTATATTTTTTTAAAAAAATATTTGGCGTGACTTTACATCAAACCAGGCTCCAGTTCAGTCAATAATGCAAGCAGCTCTTTGGAAGGGATCAAGGTGAATGCTTCGCCTAAAAGGTTAAAAATAGGACAGATACGGACATCAGACACAATTGTGTACAAAATTTCTTTTCTGTATCCAACAACTCCCAGAATTAGTCTTCAGCGTCTTCAAGGAGAGCTGAAAAAAAACTCTTAAAACCAAAGAGACCTGTTGTCAGTCAGAGTTGAAAATAGGATGAGAAGGACCCGTAGTCTGACTTAGGATAAACTGCTTCTGATGTTCCTGCAGAGACTCAGTTGCCAGATCCAAATAACAAACCTACCTGACCTTTCATATGCCCTGAATAAGCCACAACACTTCAATTTACATCTTGTTCAGTCTAAGCAGACCTTGGACAGGGTTTCTGGGAAGCCTTTGGCTTGTGATTAACTGGCCTTTTCCCTGGATAAAATTGGTGAAATATTCACTGAAAGAAAGCTATTTGCTATTGTTCGATTATTTATACTTCCCCTCTTGATAGATTAAAAACAAAAAAACAAAATGAGGCCACCTGACATTTAAGGCCCTAAATGCACATTTACACTGACAAATCTGTCATTTGGACTCTTCAATATATCTGATAAGTGAGAAAATACTGCATGCATGTGGATTCTTTTTCTTGGGTATTAGCAAGGTGAAATATCTGATTCTAAAACCATAGCCTTTGTTTTATGTATTTGGTTCTTAGGCAATTGACAAAGACACATGATGAACAAGTAATCTCTTTATTGATCATCTCTTTACAACCAAGCAAGAACCAAAAGGCACACAGGCCTTTTATAGAGTCCTGAACCTGGACAGTGTCAGCCAATAAAAAGCTGGCTGTTTTCGCACCTTACACAAGGCTGGCGACAGCCAGTCTGGTCCCAGGCAGCTTTTGGTCTGCCCAGGACCCTTTGCAACATTTCTGAGCCTGCTGAATGCTTCAGCAGGCTCAGGACACAACACCCCTCCCCCCTAGATAAAACAATATACCTTATGATGTAACAGCACAGGTACATGTGTTCAAGGGACTGGGGGTTAGTGGAAATCACAATAGTCTGCACATAGGCAGAACACTCTTACATTACTACTTCTTATAAAATACAACAAATAATAAGTTGAAGGTAACACTCCTCCACTGAGTGTTTGCTCTAAATCTTGTTTAAGGACCAGTAAGGTTCTGTTAGAATTGACAGAAACCTCACATAGTCCTCAAGATGTTTAGATGGGCCCTTAGCCCACTGTGACCTTCTGATGGCCGGTGAGTGTGCCTGGCCTGCCAGCTCACCTGCCAGGCTAGATAGACCAGGAGTTTGATGCCCCAAAGACCCAGGTGATCCACCCAGCTGCTGACTGGCTGGACCCTTTAAGTCCAAGCCAGGGTTCCTTGGAGGGGTGGAAGTCCCCGAGTCCACAATGGAATCCTCTTGGGAACACTGTCCCTCGAGCCCAAGGCCAGCAGCTGGAGTGGCCTGGGTGGCGGAAGTGCCCCAGTACTCCATAGGCCCTGTGTACATGCCGGAGGTGCCAGAGTCAGAAGTTGCCTCCATGGCAAACCCCCTTTCTAAGGACTTCCTTTTTTGAGCAATAGCTGAACTGTGTAAGTGCCCCTGGTGAAATTCCCAGTCTGGGGCTGTGTTTGAATTATGTGGATACCCCCAATGCGATTCCCTGTCTGGAGCACTAACGGAAGTATTTGGATTATGTGCGTACCCCCGGTGCAACTCCCTGTCTGGAGCAATGACTGATGTGGAGGATGACCCCCTTTCTGGGGAATTCCTGTTTGGAGCACTTGCAGAACATTGAGCTGACCCCTGAACAGCCTCAGCGGCAGTCTCTGCAGCTTGTGAGACACTGCTAGAACTGGGAAACTGTGAACCAGAATGCAGATTATGGTCCTCCTCCTCCCCCAGAGCAGAGCCAGGAGCAGAAACATGGCTCTTAAGCCTCCAGTGCAGCTGATCTATGTGTCTGCGAATGACACATCCATCATCCAAGCCACTTCATATGACAGTGGCCCAGAGACCTTGCATACCACTGCTGTGACCCAGAGATGACCAGGCCCATAGTTCCTTGCCCAGACCAGATCGCCCACGTGAAGTCTCCTAGGTGCTTGTGGCTGTGACACCTGTGAAGCCACCCAGTCTGGGTGCAACCTGTCCAGTTTGGTGATGAGGCAGCGACCCCAGTGGAGTTCTGCTGGGCTCTTCCCTTGGCTGTGCAAGGTGTGGTGCAGTGTGCAAGAAAGAAATCTGCTAACCTGTGATGCCAGTTACCATAAATCAGTTTCTTGAGAGCATCTTTGGTAGTGCGCACTATCCTCTCTGCTTGACCGTTGGAAGATGGGTGGAAGGGAGCAGATGTCGCATGCCAGATCAAGTTGGCTTGAAGAAAAGCCTGGAACTCAAAAGAGGTAAATTGGGGACCATTATCCAAAACCAGGACATCTCGGAGTCCATGTGAGGCAAAAATTCCTCTCAACACCTGGATGGTCCTAGCAGTAGTAGTGGAGGAAACAGGAACAACCTCTAGCCACTTGGAATGGCTGTCAATGAGGAGAAGGAAGAATTGCTCCTGAAAGGGCCCAGCGTAATCTATATGTACCCTTGACCAAGGGGTTTGTGTTTCCTCCCCCTATGTAGTGGGGCCTGAGGCATTTCAGGCCATGACTGTTGGCACACTTGGCACCCATGAACCTGGGCCTCGATGTCTTTATCGAGCCCAGGCCACCAGAGATGGCTGCACGCAAGCGCTTTCATTCTTACTATTCCTGGATGTCCCTCATGCAGAGAGAGCAAGACTCTAGACCTCAATGAGGCTGGGATGACTACCCTACTACCCAATAACAGGCATCCTTTGAACGTAAAAAGCTCATGCTTCCTTTGCCAGAAGCTTTGAAACTCCGTATTTGAACACGTGTCAGGCCATCCTGATAAGACCCATGTCAGCACACATGTGAGTGTGCGATCAGTGGCATTTTCTGCAGCCACATCCCTAGCATTGAGGGGAGATTCAGGCAACTCCTGAATGGAAAGAAAATTAATAGCAGGAGCAGGATCTGCCTCTATTTGTTTGAGAGGTAATCTGCTGAGGCCGTCTGCATAGCCCATCTCTTTTCCAGGTTTGTGAATGAGTGTATAATCATATGCTGACAGGAAAATTGACCATCTCAGCATACGTGGAGAAATAATGTATGGTGTCTGTTTGTTGGTTGTAAACAAACCCAGCAGAGGCTTATGGTCTTTATAGATCGTGAAGTGGCAGCCATATAAGAAATCATGGAATTTCTTTATGCCAACCACTATGGTCAAGGCTTCTCTGTCAATCTGAGCGTAATTCTGCTCTGCAGAAGACAGAATCCTTGAGTAATAGGCCATAGGGACTTGTGTCCCATAAGCCTTCAGGTGGCTAAGTACTGCTCCCACCCCATAAGGAGATGCATCGCATGCAATGCACACAGGCAGTTGCTCATTGAAATGTGCTAATACAGCATTTGAAGAGAGCAAGGCCTTAACCTCATTAAAACTCCTTTCACAGACTTTAGTCCACTGCCATGGAGCCTGCTTGTCTAAGAGCCTATGTAACACCTCTGCCACTGCAGCCTTATGTGGGAAAAATGTGTGATAGAAATTTAAGAGCCCCAAGAAAGCTTGCATCTCACTCTTGGACTTGGGACCTGGGGCCTGCTGAATTGCTTGAAACTTGGATTCAGCAGGATGGATGCCTTGAGCATCAATCCTGAAGCCTAAGAGGTCAGTGGGAGTGACTCTTATTTTGCATTTGTCTTGCTTCAATTTAAGGCCTGCTTGGCGGAAACAAAGCAAACCAGCCCTTAATCTTTCTGCTAAATTTTGAGATGACTCCTCAGCAATGAGGACGTCGTCGAAGTAGGGACAGACCCCAGGAATACTGCGAAGTGTGTGTTCCATGACACTTTGAAATATGCCAGGGGCTACATTTACCCCAAACTGCAGTCTTTTAACCTTAAAGGCCCCTCTATGTCTTACAGTTGTTTGGGCCTCTGCAGTTACCTCATCAACAGGTAGCTGTTGATAGGCCTGTGCCAAATCAAGTTTTTCAAAAAGGTGCCCCCCCCTTTGAGGGAGGCCAGAATGTGGCTTACCACAGGCACAGGATATGCGTGCTGTTGCAATGCTTTATTCAGTGTGCACTTATAGTCTGTGCCTTTAAAGGCGTTACAATGGGGTTTCCCATGGACTAGAGTCCACAGGTTCTAAGATGCCCTGCTGGAGCAGCTTGTCCAGCCCTGCATCTATCTTGCTTTTGAGGGCAAAAGGCACCCTTCTAGGCTTGATCCTGATGGGCGTGATAGTTGGGTCTAAACGTAATGCAATGGGAGGCCCCTTGTAGGAGCCAAGCTCTGAGCTAAACACATCAGCAAACTCCTTGCAGACTTCTGCAAGGCCCAACGTTTGCAAGCTGTGAAGCCCAGTCACTTGGATTCCAAGGGCCTCAAACCAATCAAGTCCAATAAGACTCGTTCATTCACCACCAACTACCACCACATCTAGGAAACCCTCAACATCCTTACGCTGCACTTTGAACATAGCCCCCCCCCCTTTCACACTGACTTTGGAATTCTGGAAGTCAGTGAGGATTAAATTCGATGGCCTGAGTTTGACTCGAAGGCCACTACTGCTGCAAATCCTTTTGAAAGTGTCAAGTGAAATGATTGATAGAGTGGACCCTGTGTCCAACTCCATCAATAAGGGAACCCCTTGCAACTTCACATCAATGCAAAGTATTTTCTTAAGGGGCTTGTGTGTCCCTGTCCTCAGAATACTCCTGCATGATGCGCAGAAACCCACCCTGTGTTGGCTGGGGACCCTGGTACCTTTCTGAAGCAATCTTCCCAAGGTTGGACCTTCTGGTGACCCAAACAGATGGAGGCAATGTGGCCTTGCCTGCCACATGCCCGGCAAATGGCAGAGCGGAATCTACAGTCAGCTCTCTTGTGGCGTCCTCTGCACCAAAGCACTGAGGAGATGCTGGGGCCTTGTCTGGATGCCCCTTCGGTTTTCTATCTGCTGGTTGGTGAAGTCTGTCCACCTCTTCTTCAGGATCTGCTTCTGAATCTTCTCGAGCATCCTCTTGTTGGACATTCATGGTGGCTGGAGGGTTCCTGGCAAGCCGTAAAGCCTTCACAGTGCCACCTGCTACTTCCTCAGCTGCAACCTCTCTTAAGGCATCTTGAAATGATGCTTCTTCTTTCACAAAGATCTTCTGTTGCAGTTCTCTACTTCGTAGGTCACACACGAAATGATCTCGCAGCCTCTATTCCAGGTCCTTGAACTCACAAGGCCTGGCCACTTGTCTTAAGGCAGCGATGAAGTCCGCAGCAAATTCACCCGGCCTCTGGTCTCTCTTCTCGAATGCGTGCCTCCAAGCGATGACAGACAATTTAGGCTGAAAATGTTCCTTCAGCATCTTCTTCAAGTCAGCGTACATTATTGACTCCAGAAGTGCAGGGGCCACCAGATTTTCAGCAATGTCGAATGCTTCCTGGCTACAGATGCGTAGAAGAGTTGCTGTTTTCAGGCCATCTTCCATGATTTGATTCACTCTAAAGTAGTTCTCTACCCTTGCTACATACGAATTCCATCTCTCCAGGTGGGAGACATCAAAGTCCATCAAGCGGCCAATTTTCGACATCGTAAACCTTTCTGGCCTTCGCTAATTGCCTCCCTGCAAGCTAGTATTTGGGGAAAGGGTCCTTTTGCCGAGCTCACCTCCAGCGATGCTGTACTGGCAGGCTGAGTTGCGAATGCAGGATGCCGTCTTCCCAGTCTTCGGACCTTCTTGGTGAGTCCTATTTGTTTCTTTTGCTTGCAGGAATCCCACCTTCGTCGCCAGTTTTATGTGTTTGGTTCTTAGACAATTGACGAAGACACATGATGAGTAATCTCTTTACTGATCTTCTCCTTACAACCAAGCAAGAACTAAAAGGCATGCAGGTCTTTTATAGAGTCCTGAACCCCGACAGTGTCAGCCAATAAAAAGCTGGCTGTTTTCGCGCCTTGTACATGCACACAAGGCTGGCAACAGCCAGTCTGGTCCTGGGCAGCTTTTGGTCTGCCTGGGAACGTTTGCAACATTTCTGAGCCTGCTGAATGTTTCAGCAGGCTCAGGACACAACATTTGTTTTTCTCTCTGAAGGAGATGGCCGGTTCATAAATGTGAAAAATAAATAAATAGAAACAAATTTGCATTGGGAACCACCAACATGGACTTGGAATTCTTAGAAATTCAGTTTATAAATACAAGAAATCAAAACAGCAGAAGACAAATATAATGTGCATTATTAAGTTTTATTTAATAATATGTGTTTCTAAATGGAATAATGAAATCAGCAAAACATGTGATAATATTTCGACCACAGAGGGAAATATATTATAATAGAAATTACTCAGAAGCAGTCACTACAGAGTCTGCACAGCAGCAGACCCAGCAGCTGGTTAGAAGAATCATCCAGAGAAGCTTCTTGGATCCCACATAGGCATCCCAGGATAGTGTGTGATAAGTAATTAATGTAAATTGGTTCTTTTTGCCTGAGTTTTTCAGTAGCATTGAGAATTTCAGTGTATTTTTAATGCCCATATTATTCTAATTCCATGCATATAGGGTTTTTTTCTGAGTGTGTTCAAAATAAATAGTGACTTAAATATCCTGCACCAAATTGGCAGACGTGAATGCATGAATCTCATGAGCTAAGAAACAAGCAATTAATAATTTGCTTATTCCTCTAATTATAAATACGATATCCCCCTAGAAATTCCCTGCATCTAGAGATCCAGTCCATGATGAATTTAGGAAGAACAGTTGTAAGTTATAAGAGGCCATCAGTCTCAACTAGCAGTATGCCTTCAATCCCATTGTGATCAAAAGGTTCACTTTGATTCTTTATGACTGTATGGGCTGGAAAGTAAAACAGAAGTGAACAAAAATACCAGGGATATTGCAAAATTCATTGTTTATGAATTCTGGAATAATTTGAATTGATTCGTACTCCCCAAATCGACGTGTAGATTTTCTATTAAGCTTCCTTGTGCAATAGTTCAACTCCATAAATATTCTAGCACTAAACCAACTAAAACCAAAATCTAATACATATAATGTTGTGTACTTCAAAAGGCGATGTTAGCTTTAAAAATTCATTCCTGGAGAGAAAGTCTCCAGAAATCAATATTTTAAGGAATTTCAAACTACATATTTACTGTACTTAACATATTACAATATAAACTGTGTTTTTCTTGATTCAGTGCAGAAATGGAATGGAATGCATTTAGCAATCAATACATTTGAAGCAGACTGATCCAGCAACCCCTTGAAAATGCTACTATGGTCTCTAATTTTATTATTTTTCCCCTGTGGTGCTTTGATCTAAGTTTACGAATTCCTTAAATCACAAGCTGGAATCCTGATATCTTGCAAATATGTTTTTTCCAATCTTTTTTATTAATTTTTTTTCGTCAATATATGTTAATTTTTCCAATCAACAAGTTGTCTGAAATTTGCTAAACTACCGGTAATACATGTTCAATTCCTAATCCTTCCTTCTTTTCTCTAACCAAGAATAAAATAAATTCCAAATTTGATAATAGTCTGTATCTTCTTTGTCTTTCAGCCTCATAGTTAATCTGTCCATCTCTGCACATTCCAAAATCTTCCTGATTATTTCTTCCTCTGATGGCAATCCTTCATTCTTCCAATATTGTACAAAAATTATTCTTGCTGCTGTGGTAATATGTAGGGTTAAATATAATTTCTGCTTATTAGTCTTTTCAGACATGATGCCTAGTAAAAAAAAGTTTAGGTTTAAAATCCACTTGTTCATCCAATATTTTTTCTAACCACATATGTATATTTTTCCAATAAGTCTTTGCCTTCCCGCATGTCTACCAAATATGATAATACGTGCCTATATTATGTTTACATTTCCAACATCTATCTGACATATTTTTAAACATTTTTGCTAATCTTGCTGGTGGAAGGTGCCATCTATAAAAACATTTTATACAGATTTTCTTTGTATGAAGTTGACATTGTTAATTTATAGTTTCTCTCCCATAACATTTGCCATTTTTCTAATTCTATGTTATAACCAAATTTTTTTGCCCATCTTATCATTGTTTCTTTCACTTGTTCACTTTCCATATCTAAAATTAACAAAAAATTATACATTTTCTTAATCAATTTCTCATCTGAGGTTAACAAAATCTTATCAAACACAGTTTGATCCTTATAAAATCCATACATTTTTACATCTTTTTCGTATCTATTTAGTATCTGTAAATGTGCCCACCAGGATAGATTAATTCCTAATTTTTCCAATTCTTGTTTAGATTTTAATTTCCCATGAATATCTAAGATATCTTTATATGTCCATACTTTCTTAAAATCCACTAGATTCAGATGTATAAATGCCTCCATCGTTGACAACCACCCTGGAATTTTAAGATATATTTTAGCTTTAATTTTTTCCCATACTGTTAATAAGGCATTTCTTATAAAATGATTTTGAAAATACTTATGGACTCTGGTTTCCCATACCGTAAAAAAGTGTGCCACCCCAATTGTAAGTCATGTCCTTCATCTTAATTCTAGCTTTTCCCCCCTGCCAAATAAAATTCAAAACCAATGAATTTAAATTTTGAAAAAAATTTCTCTCACGTTTTATCGGAATCGTTTGAAATAAAAATAAAATCTTTGGCAACACATTCATTTTTACTGTAGCAATTCTTTCTAATATTGATAATTGGAGATTTTTCCATCTTTCTAAATCTAGTTTTATTTGCTTCAATAATTTTATGTAATTATCTTCTTTTATTGACGAACATCTAGCTGAAAGGTAGATACCTAAATATTTAACTTTTTCACTATTTGTACCTCTGTTTTCTCTAATATTTGTCTTTTTTGTTTATCTGTAAGGTTCTTTACTACTACTTTGGTTTTATCTTTATTTATTTTTAATCCTGCCACTTCTCCATATTCTTCTATCTTTCCCCATAGTTTAGGAATCATCTCGAAAAGTTCTTCCAAAATAAATACTAAATCATCGGCAAATGCTTGTAGTTTATATGTTTCATCTTTTACTTTCAATCCTTTAATTTCTGTGTCTTGCCTTATCCTTCTATTTAATACTTCCAAAGTAAAGATAAATAATAAAGGAGATAGTGGACACCCTTGTCTCGTGCCTTTTCTTATCTCAAAGCTCTCAGTATAATCTCCATTTACTATCACTTTTGCTGTCTGATTACTATATATTGTTTTTTATCATATTTGTAAAGTTCTTTCCAAAATCCATTATTTGTAATTGTTGGACCATAAATTGCCAAGAAACATTATCAAATGCTTTTTGGGCATCCAAAAACACTAATGCTAATTGTTTCCCTGGGTGTAATTCATAATATTCTAATACATCACCCTTAAATTGTTTTTGATCTGTCTCTTCGGTAAAAAGCCGTTTTGATCTGGATGTATAAACTCAACTAAGTATCTTTTCAGTCTCTCTGCCATTATTGAAATAAAAATTTTATAATCCACACTGAGTAATGAAATCGGTCTATAATTCTTAATATACATCAAATCTGAGCCTTCTTTTGGTATCAAAGTTATATTTGCTTCTATCCATGTATTTGGAAGTGTAGCCTCTAACAGTATTCCATTGCAAACCTTTTTCAGTGGTTCACTTAATATATCTTGTAGATTTTTATAGAGTTCCGCCGGTAGCCCGTCTGGACCTGGTGTTTTCCCATTCTTTTGTCGCTTTATAGCCTCTAATATCTCCATCATTGTTATTCTTTCTTCTAACATAATTTTAAATGTCTCTGGAATCTTTGGTAGCTTACTTTCTTCTAAATATTGAGCAATTCTCTCTTTTACAGCCTCCTCTTTACCATACAATTCCATATAATAGTTCTTAATTATCTTTTTTATTTCTTCCTTTTTAAATTGTAAACAACCTTTCTCATCTACTAAGTTATGTATTATTTTCTTCTCTTTCTGCTTTTTAAGCTTATAGGCTAGCCATCTTCCTGGCTTGTTGGCATTTTCGAAAAAATTTTGTTTTGCTCTTTTTATTTGTTCGGCCAATTTTTCTGAGTCCAGCAGATTCAGCTTATGTTTTATTATTCCATTTCTCTTTTCCAAGTATTTTCCTGTGGGTTTTGTTGTAATTCTATTTCTAACTTTCTAAATTCTTCTTTTAATAATAAATATTGCTGTCTTCTCTGTTTGTTTTTCTTTGCCATGTACATTACAGCTATGCCTCTAAAATATGCTTTAGCTGTATCCCATACGTTTTGTAGTGATGTATCTTCTTCTTTGTTTTCTTTTAAAAAAAAATTCCATTTCTCTTTTGGCCAAATCTACGAATTCTTTATCTTTTAGTATAGATTGATTTAAAATCCATCTTGGGTTTTTTTTTTTTTTGTATTCCTTTCCATGTCACTTTTAAAGGGTTATGATCTGCCCATGTGCCTATTTGTATCTCAATTTCCTGTATATCCATCTTTAATTCAGAAGTCATCCAAATCATGTCAATTCTTGACCAAGATTTATAGCTATTTGAATAAAAAGTGTACTGTCAATTTTGAGGGTTAATTTCTCTCCAGACATCTTGAATTCCAATTTCTTCTGCTATATCAAAAAATGCCTTAGGTAGTTTTCTCCTTCCAAGTTTTCCTGTTTTACTACTTTTATAATCCATTATTCCATCTACTATCGCATTAAAATCTCCTATTAAACAAATATTTTGATATTCCATTTCTATTAATTTCCTGTGTAATCTTTGATAAAATTGTTCTTGACTATCATTTGGAGCATAAATTGCCACTAACAGTATTTGTTTTTGGTGCAAATATATTTCAACCATAACAATTCTTCCTTCTTCATCTGAATACATTAATTTGGAATCTATTGTCTCTTTAACGTATATCGCCACCCCTCATTTCTTTTGTTGTGCTGATGTATAATAAAGTTTCCCCATTTTGGGGTGTACCAAAAATTTATAATGTTGTTTTTTTATATGTGTCTCTTGTAAACAAATTATAACTATATTTAATTTCTGAAGTTTCCTAAAAATTTTATTTCTTTTTGTTGGGGAGTTTAGTCCATTTACATTTACCGAAAAAATCTCATTTTTTTTCCTCCATTTTTTCTTTCATTACTTATATTTAGGCCTAGTCGATCTTGTAATCCTTTGTTCTCTAGCAGTTCCTTCTCCTTCACCTGTTTGTTCACTTTTCTCCTACTGCTGTTTTACTTGTGCCTTGGGCTGTCTCTTCTGTCTGCTTATCCTCTTGTTGCTGCAATCCTTCATCCAAAATTACTCTTTTTCTTTCTTCAAAGTCCTCTGCTTTTCAAATTGAATCCAGTCGATATCTTGTATTGTTCCAATTTATTAAAATGCCTTCTGGCATTAGCCATCTAAAATTTATGCCTTTGGCAATCAATTTTGTAGTTAGGAAATGATAGTGTCTCCGGGTATCCTTCACTCTACTGGGTATCTGTTTTAGGATCACAATTTCTTTATTTTTATATTGTAAGGGTTCCTCTCTGACTCTTTTCAGTATTTCATCTCTTGTTGATTTCTTTATAAACCTCACATGCACTTCTCTTGGTAATCTATTTTTTCTTACATACGCTGAACTCATGCAATAAGTTTTATCGATTTCATTCTGAATATCAATTTGATCTGCGTTTAGAAGTTCTGCCAACAGCTCAATAATCACCGTTTCTATATTTGATATCTTGCAAATATTTTAAATTACAAGTCTGCAAACTATTTATTACATTAATGCAACAAATTTTGCATGAGATTCCTTTATAATCTTAACCGGAACGTGCTTCTACTGTTGCTTTCTGATACAGTATTCTCAAATTAGCATATGAGTTATAATCTCTATTCCATGTTGGGTCATTTCAAAGCTGGCGATAAAAGCCATCTAACTCATCATGCCTTTTTTTTTAAATCTTTTCAGCCCCAACATGCAAACTGAATGCAGAGTCACTTCAACAGTGAGATGGATGCCCTATAAATTTAATAAATGAACAATAAATAAACAAATATTCAGGTCTCTCATTTATGTATTTTTCACAGGCAGACATGGTGCCGATGCAAAAAAAAGGGCAACAACTACAAGTTCTCATTGGAAGTAATCCATTCTGTCCTCAAGAACCAGACCATCAGAGCAGGCTGTGTGATTTAAAAACAATTAAAGTAAAGTCACTTCTTGTCGCAATCACTTGTTGTCTCCTTCAAAGTTCCATGGTAAGTGGGCAGACCTTTTGTAACAGATCCTTGGTGTCTGAATGGAAAGCCCAGCCAACAGTCCATACAGTGAAATGGTCACTGAGCCAAAACATCTGCTCCCGCTTCTTCACAGAATGTTGGAACATTGATTCGTACCCTGATAGCAGTACTGCAGACAACGTGCCTCTGAGATTACCCCAGATTTGTCCTCTGCAACTTCAGTTGGGGGACCTGCTCTTTGTTTCATCGGAGCCATCTTTTCAGTCTCATGGCACAAACTTGGCAAATGTTTCCTTGGAAGAATTTATTCGATGCCCTCAACCAAGAGGTGGTCATCAGCACCAGCTTCTATTTGACCATGGATTAAATAGGATGCATCAAATTGTTCCCAAGTGGCTCGGCATTGGAACACATTACTTTGCAGAGGTCCCAATACGAGGACCAGTTTTATGTCATTTTGGGTTTCGGTTGAATGTGACCGTGAAGCCACATGCCTGTCAGAAGTTTTCAAACTCAACGTTTTGTTCTGGTCATGGCAAATGTTTAAGTCATATCTGGGATGAAGCCTATCATTGCCACTGCAACCATCCCTATTCTGGACAGTTCTGCCAAGAAATTGATAAGTGTTCCAGTAAACCTTGCTACAACCATGGCATCTGCATTAGAAGAAAGAGTCAAAGAAAAGATGTTGAAGATTCTCATGAATGCATCTGTCCCCCTTTATTTACAGGTAAGATCACGTGGATTTCTGAAACTTTAGTGCAGACATGTCAAACTCGCGACGTCACATGATGTTGTGCAATGTATCAGAGCTTTTTTGCCATTGCCGTCAATGGGGTGGGTGCAGGTCCAGTAAGATGAAACAGGCCCATGGGCCAGCAGTTTGACACCCCTGCTTGAGTCTTTCTTCTGGCCATGTATTCTGAGCTTATCTTATTGTTTTGCAGGAGCAAAATGTGTTGTTACTGTTCTGTTTTTTTTGTACAAATCTCACTATTGCCTTGCTTGCTATCTATGATTCCCAGCCTGTGAATGCCCTTGCAGTGTCTAGCATATGTCGGTTACATCATTTGACTTTGTGTAGACCTTAAAGAAGCAAGCAAACAAAAGACTGGACCAGAATCATGGCATGTGAGAGCAGGAATTCAGCCCCTTGATCTAACACATGTGTAGCAGGGCTGGCTGAAAGGCTTTGCAGGAGCCTGTCCAGGGAGAGGGAAGCTTGGACAGCTGCTGCTGGTTTTGGGCATGGCGGGCATGGATCGGGCGGAAGGAAAGAAAAAGGAGGAAAGAAAGGGGATGTGGGTGTTGCTGTTGCTGTTGTCAGAGAGAGACCAGGTGAAGTCAAAGAGGGATTTGAGGTTTTAGCTGATCCCTTTCTGTGAAGGAGAGGGAAGGAGGGAGTGAGAGAGAGTGAGAAGGTGGAGTTTTATTGCTTTCTTTCACGGGGGGGGGGGGAATCCCAAATGGAGACAAGAGAGAGAGTGAGGAGAGAGAAAGTTGCTGGTGTTGCTAAATTCAGATTTTAATAATAAAGGAAAGGGAGAAGGGGTTTTGACACCGACGAGACCTGAGACTGCAAGCGATGACAGAAGAGAAGGAGAGGCTGGTCATTACTGCTTTGGAGGCTAGCGGCCATCCAAACTTTGATTATTGTTACTTATGCAAGTTATAGACATTGTGGGGAGTTGCCCTTGCAGAGAAAGCTGTTACTGCAGAACACTGACTACCTTCACTTCATGTTCCTATTGCTGCCTGGAGCCGGGGTTTTCCCCACCCCACTTGTTTCCAAATGGCCACTGTGAAATCATTGACTATTGCTGCTATGACTGCCTGGGGCTGTTAAACACCATCATGCATTGATTATGGGGGAGAGGGGCTGGTCATCTTTGTTCCTGAAAGCCCCCCTTTGACGATGAGTGTCTGCCACCTCCTCACTTTGCATGAGCTTCTGATAGAAAAGACACTTTACTAACTCCTTGAAAGTGCAGCTGAAGAGCTCAATGGAGGGGAGCGGGGCTGGGATAGCCTGGGCCTTGGCGGCCTCTGAGGGGGTAATGCTACACATGCTTGTGGAGAATAGACATCTCCTGCCATTACTACTGTCAACAATGTCCTCCGATCATGAATGAAAAAACAGAAAGGCTGTTTTGATTTTGATCACAGTACAGAAAGAGTTTAAAGCCCTCCCCTTATTCTAGTGCACAGCTCTGCCTTTTCTCATTCCAGCTGCTGGTTAAATGGAAATCAGTTAGATGAGAAACAACTTGGTCCCTAACTAGTCTTACTGGAAGAATAAGAAGAAGAAAACTCTTGAAAAATGACACACTAGTTTTTAGGAAGAGACTGGACAGCCATTTGTCTGAAATGGTATAGGGTTTCCTGCCTGAGCAGGGGGTTGGACTAGATGACCTCCAAGGCCCCTTCCAACTTTATTATTATTTAGTATTTAGATTGTCTTTAAGAATGAACTGACCATATCTAGTACACAGCATGGATCCCTTCAGCATCCACTTTAAATGCCCAGGGAATAAAAACTGCCTTGATACAGTTTTATCAAAAAAACTTCAAACATGTAAAGAATCAAGCACAGCGTGAGCTTTTGAACAATAGCATTACCTTGTATAGGTAAAGCCCAAACAAACAAGGTGAAAGAATCTGTTTTGATTAAAATGTTAGGATAGGAGATGTGGTTCTAGCTCACAGGTGTGAGTGAGAAAATAATGGCTCTCATAGTGTTATTTTAAAAAAAATGGAAAAAAATGCTCAAGTGTGAATAACCGTACAGCAACAATTCAGCTGAAAGCGTAATTAAATGGTATTTAGTCCCATATGCTGGAAAAGCTCAGGCAATTTGTGACTGGTAATTTCCAGTAAGCAGCATGTTTAAGCAGAATTCATGCTGAAACTGTCTTTCCAGGCAGCTGTTAAATCATGTTGAAAAACAAATATTAGAATATGTCTTTTTGTTCAAATATTGGAACATTGATTTTCCCCCTGAAATTTGACCATATGCAGCTCATCTTATGTATATGAGTTCAGTGAGACTGTCTTGGGGGGGGGGTGGAATTGCGACTAGCATTATATCTTCATTTGAGCTAAACATTTAGATATAAATATCAGAGAACCATCTCTGGTGCCATCCGCAACACATTTAAATCAGCCAATTACAGGTCTTTGGAGTTTCACAAATTAAATATTGTATCAAAATCCATTTCTTCTTTTGCCCAGCACTTGGCAATTGGAAGTTCCTTTCACTTGTGTGGTTAATAGTGAAATCCACCTTCCTTCCTTCCTTCCTTCCTTCCTTCCTTCCTTCCTTCCTTCCTTCCTTCCTTCCTTCCTTCCTTCCTTCCTTCCTTCTTACCTTCCTTCTTTCTTTCCTTCCTCCCTCCCTCCCTCCCTCCCTGTTTAGGGTCTTTTTGCTTTGTGTGTTTTCATTCTTGGGACAATAGCATGGTTCCTCTTCCCACAATGCTATACTATCTATATCTCCTACATATATGTTTAGTGATCATACCTGCCCCTTTTGGAACTGTAGTGTTAGCATCGTATACAATCCATTGCTTCATTCTAATAATATTAAAAGAGTAATTTAAACCCAACCAAGGAAACAACAGCAATAGTATTGCTTTGGATTAATAAGCAAGCGAAAACATTTATTGTACATTTTATGCATGCTAATATTAATTCTTGCATTTTCATCTTCACGCTTTGATAAAGCTCCCTTCATTTGGAAAGATTTTTCCTGTCTTATTTTATAAGGAATGAACTGCTCAGAAATAATTGGGCAGTGTCAACGATGTAGTTGTGGCAATGGTAGCTTCAGCAATGTTTCTCCAAATACTTTTAGATGCCAGTGTGATAAAGCTGCTGCAGGTAAGAAATGCATCTATTGTACACAATGATATACCAACTAGGGAATGCATATATTATGCTCCTTTTGAAACACAATTATGTATTTTCCCTGCGCTGACATTAGCCAGTAAGTTATGAGTCAAGAACATATATTTTACAAGTTCCATAGAGGCTTCTTTATAGTTTACTCTTCCATGTGGTCTTCCAGAATGTAGATTAAATCAGTTCAAATACATGTTGACTTCAGTTATTTATCAGTCAATAAATTAATTTAATTCCAATGAGTTGTCATTCTAAGGTGACTAATTTTGCATCCCGTCCATTGTTTTATATCTACATATAAAATGTTTTACTCCCTATGCCATAATATAAATCAGGGGTTCTCAACTCCGTGCTTACCCATGCATGTCTCCTTTAGTGTCAACCAATAGAAGAGAATATTTGTAGCTCAGGATTGAACTGTGGGGTCCTTGGTGCTCTCTGAGCTTGGTGATTTTATTGCAGACATTTCATTAGCATCATCGGTGCTAGGAAGGGAGTGGACTTTGCTCTCTTTTTATACACTAGTGGTTTGCCCTGTCACAGTGTTGGTGGGAGTATATATAAAAAGAGAGCAAGCCCACCTCCTTCTATAACTGATGAGGTTACCTAGATGGGTAATGAAATGTCTGCAACAAAACAACCAAGTTCTAAGGACCCTCCCCTTTATTGTCTTCCCAGGTTTATATCCTTTTTGAGAATGGATACGTCCATTTTCTCCTGCTAAAGCAATAGAGGAAAATCTGTTCTCAATATTCCTGTTGTAAATATCTTAAAATTCCAGGGTGGTTCTCAACGATGGAGGCATTTATACATCCGAATCTAGTGGATTTTGAGAAAGTATGGACATATAAAGATATCTTAGATATTCATGGGAAATTAAAATCTAAACAAGAATTGGAAAATTTAGGAATTAATCTATCCTTGTGGGCACATTTACAGATACTAAATAGATACTAAAAAGATGTAAAAATGTATGGATTTTATAAGGATCAAACTGTGTTTGATAAGATTTTGTTAACCTCAGATGAGAAATTGATTAAGAAAATGTATAATTTTTTTGTTAATTTTAGATGTGGAAAGTGAACAAGTGAAAGAAACAATGATAAGATGGGCAAAAAAATTTGGTTATAACATAGAATTAGAAAAATGGCAAATGTTATGGGAGAGAAACTATAAATTAACAATGTCAACTTCATACAAAGAAAATCTGTATAAAATGTTTTTATAGATGGCACCTTCCACCAGCAAGATTAGCAAAAATGTTTAAAAATATGTCAGATAGATGTTGGAAATGTAAACATAATATAGGCACGTATTATCATATTTGGTAGACATGCGGGAAGGCAAAGACTTATTGGAAAAATATACATATGTGGTTAGAAAAAATATTGGATGAACAAGTGGATTTTAAACCTGAACTTTTTTTACTAGGCATCATGTCTGAAAAGACTAATAAGCAGAAATTATATTTAACCCTACATATTACCACAGCAGCAAGAATAATTTTTGCACAATATTGGAAGAATGAAGAATTGCCATCAGAGGAAGAAATAATCAGAAAGATTTTGGAATGTGCAGAGATGGACAGATTAACTATGAGGCTGAAAGACAAAGAAGATACAGACTATTATCAGATTTGGAATTTATTTTATTCTTGGTTAGAGAAAAGAAGGAAGGATTAGGAATTGAACATGCTGATTTTCCAACTTGTTGATTGGAAAAATTAACATATATTGACGAAAAACAATTAATAAAAAAGATTGGAAAAAATATTCCTGTTGTAAAATGTATGAAACGAGAATCTATCAGCGGTCCTCAATTACTGCAGGTAATGCTTAATTTAATGACACTGCTTTCAGTTAAGAGGATTGAAGGCACTGAAGTGGCCAGGCAATTGCTTTCTTTTCTAACTGGAAAAGACACCATTATCAGTGAGCCACAAAGAAGAATAAGATACCGGTATGTGTTTTTGTGGAATGAAGGGTATATTGAGGGCGCTTAGCTCTTCAAGAATGTTGATATGCATTGTGAAATAGCCATGTTGTATTTGGATAAGATTTTTAGATTGAAATGCATACTTTGTGAGAAAGATGGATCTAAACAAACATCTAAAGTGTGTTTTAAAAATTCTTAAGATGGATTTTTTTTAAAAAAAAAATAATGCTAAAATGAAGCTGGCCTAAATGCAAGTTGAATTATTTTGTGGAGGAAACCATATACTTTGCCCTCATAAAAAGCATTTATGCAATGTTTTTTGTGTTCATTTCTGATGAAAATGAGCAAACACATTAAATTGAATTGATATTTGGTTCTTTCACTCTAAGGAAAATTGATCCACTGTTTGTTTGCCACAATCTTCTCCAGCAACCTTTCTCAACCTTTTTCCTCTGGAGGATCCCTCAAAATAATTTTCACTTCTCAGGGAATCCCTGCATAAAAATTATTTTAAAAATGAAAAACATCACCATACAATTTATGTTTCACAACATTGACAACTGCAAAAAACAAAACAAATCAAAGCAGATTGGCAACTGAGTTGTGGCATATAGAATATCTCACTATTGTAAATGCCAACATTGCATAGTAAGCAAAGTTGTGAAAACAATGTTTGCTTTTTTAAAAAAATATGACCTCTGCAGAGCTCCTAGTGATCTTTTGTGTAACCACAATTGAGAAAGGCTTTTAATAAGCAATTTACAGTCTTTTCAATCTAGTACTTTACTCAACTAATTTAATTTTATCTTTAATAGTTTGTGAATTTGATTTTGGTTCCATTGGTGACTGTTTATATTTACTGTGAGGAAAGTCCTCTTCGAGGAATAAGAAATATCAGGTAAAACTCAAAAAAAAAAAAGGAGGAAGAGGAGGAAGAGGGAGGAAGAGGGAGGAAGAAGAAGAAGAAGAAGAAGAAGAAGAAGAAGAAGAAGAAGAAGAAGAAGAAGAAGAAGAAGAAGAAGAAGAAGAAGAAGAAGAAGAAGAAGAAGAAGAAGAAGAAGAAGAAGAACAACAACAACAACAACAACAACAACAACAACAACAACAACAACAACAACAACTTGCTGGACCAATAAGTAATTTGTTAATGGAATTTACAATATTATTGAACAATTTGATTGTAAGTAGAAGGAGGATTCATAGCTAATTCATACATATGTGAGAACCTAGCTTCTTGAACCACATTACATTAAGATTGCATCAGTTTCACCTGTGATAGTCCCGTTTGTAATGATATGTGGGGATAACTTTGAGGGGGGAAAGCCAGAGACAGATCCATGGTGAAGTACCAGGCATCTTAGTACACAGTAGGAATGTGGGCTTGGCAAATGTATCAGAACAGACCCTCCCTGGGCTGTAAAGGTTACAGAAGAAAAATGTACTTTCAGACTTGAAAGATTCTGTTAATGTAACTTTACAGTAAAGTAGAATTAGCTCATCTGGGCTTGCTTCCTGACTGGTCTACCTTGCATGTCCAACCCTACATCTGTATGTCATACATATTAGGATTGTCATGAAGGGATTGTATGTGTTTCACCTATCATTAACATTTCTAATTTAATTTTATATTATCTTCCACTGAATCACGCCATTTCCCTGAAACTGGCTGAACAAGCCCTTGCAGTTTTCTTAACATGCTTTTTGAGAAGTGCTTTGCAATTGCTTGCTTTCTATGGCTAAGAGAGAGTTACTGGCCCAAGACTATCCAGCTGAATTGGTGCTTAAGGTGGGACTAGAACTCACGGTTCCCTGGTTTCTAGCCTAGGTGCCTATAACCACTAGACCAAGCTGGCTACATATCATTTAAAAGATTTGCTTATTGTCTGAAAGCAATAAGACTATTGCTGGTTTATAGAACCTCTAAATAAAAACAACAACACAAATGAATCGAATAATTGAATTCAAACGGTAATTTAATTAAATCTGGGTTTAAATTAATGCTAAAGGCAATACATGACATTTATTGAATATGGCATCATTGGTTACAATCTTTGAAGAGCCATGTTTTTAACCTCCTTTTGGAAGACCATGAAGACGGAGGTCCTTCTTGCCTCAGGGGGTAAGCTATTCCAAAGACAGGGAGCTGCTAGAGAGCATGCCCATTCTGAACCCCTCCTGCTGTACCTCCTCACAGGTGAGGACTCTTAGCAGGTGTTCCCTACCTGTTTACATTGGACAGGCAGAAACTGTTGGGGGAAAAGCAGTCCTTAAGCTTATTTCCTCAAAGCAGATTTCACTATAAAACTACCCCATTTTGATTACATTATTACTATGGAAATCTTGCAAAAAAAAAAAAAAGGATTGAGCAATATCTTCATTCAGTAGATAGGGCTGGATCCAGACTTACCATGTTTTAAAAACAATCTACCACAGATAAGTATAAATTAATTGTCCAACAGATAGCTTTGAGTTTTTTTCCAAGAATGACTAAACCAACCCTATTAACTATTAGGTATGTTTTCTCTGAAGTAACCTGCTATGCTTTTTGGTGATATGCTGCCTTAGAAGTCCTCAGATAAGGAGCTACTCTCATCTCAGAGTAGGTAAACTACCAATGAGTTTATTAACAAATACAAATATTTGTAACTATGCTGCTTAACAATGCACTTTTGCAGGCTGGAGACCTTATGTACCCGAAGTCACTGCAGCTTATTTCTTAAGGTGCAATAGCTTTTCCCATTCTCAGTTCTGAAGTCCAATTGACCAAAGGATGTTGTTGTTGCTGTTTTCACTTAGTTAATACAATCAGTGTAGAATCAGACATGATTAGCACTCAGCTGTTGATGGAGTCTAGCTCTTACCCTGACCCATATCATAGTCCAGTGATGGCGAACCTTTTAGAGACCGAGTGCCTAAACTGCAACCCAAAACCCCACTTATTTATCACCGGGTGCCAGGTGGGCATGGTCCACTGGATGGGCATGGCCGTGGTCATGACAGACTGGGTGAGTGTGGCCAAGGTGGGCATGGTCACCTCGATGTTGCTCATGGGGAGGGATGCCTGTGGGGACCAGGCAGGGTTCGGGGAGATCCCTGGCTGATGGGGCAGTGGGCAGGAATCTCATCCTGCAGGGTGAGGCAAGGCAAAGTGAGGCAGGGCTGGGGTGCCATTGGAGAGGCAGGGGCTGGAGCGGCTGCTGCCTGACACCATCGGCCCCCGCACACAGAGGCTAGCGAGCGCATGGGGGCCAACAGTGTCTGTCAGCAGCCACAGCCTGCCAGCCCCTCTACCATTTCATTCTGGGGCTCCATAGCCCACCACCAGAAGTTCAGAGAAGCCACCTCTGAGCTGGACAGACGGCTGACAGCTGAGGAGGCGATGCAATGGGTTGTGCCCGGGAAAAGGAGAACATGCGAGGTCAGGAGGGATGGGACAGGGGGGAGGGAAACCAGCCGTTCTGGGATGCCACATGGGACCTTGGTGAGTTAGCAGGCGGCTGGTTGAAGAGGGATGGTTGCCATCTCTGGGGCATGGCACGTGCCCACAGAGAGGGCTCTGAGTGCCACCTCTGGCACGCGTGCCATAGGTTTGCCACTGTCATAGTCCTTTATATTTTTCAGGTGATCTTATAACTCAGCCCCTCCAAATCCATTAGCTAATGCTGATCAGATCTCGTACTGAGGGTGTATGTTGTACTCTTGAGTTTGGGTGAAAAGTGGGAAGACGAGTGATGTTCATTTGGGTACTCCCAGATACTTTTTCAACCGCTGTTCAGTCTCTTCTCGGATATTTCTTCCAAGGCAGATTCCACGTGGGTTAGAAACTACACATAACTCTGATACGTCCTTTCATTGTCCTAGGATTACTGGATGCTGTCCCTGAAATGTTTCCATGCGTAACCACTTCCCTTCCCTTAAAGGAAAAAGTGACATCATTTTTGGAGTTGTTGCAATTGGAAACACATTTCTCAGAATCCGATACATAAATATTGTTTGGCATTTTGAGAACAAATGAATACCATTATGGAAGATCTTCTTTCTATATGAAAAGAACATAGAGAGTACCAAGAAAAGGGTCTTATCCTGTTTAGTACTAATTGACCATGATTCTCAAAGATTGTAGTCTAAGGATTTACTATCATTGTCCAAAGATATTGGTGCTTAATCTGAGATCTTCTCCTTACTCCACTACTAGAATCTATCTTTCCTCATGCTTCTGTAAATCTCTCTAAGTGTTTTCTTTCTGAATGCTATTTGCCCACAAATCTTTTCATGTTGAATTTTCAAACAAGCACATTATAACTTTCTGATATCTTCAATTGGGCAAACAGTTGCTGGGATTTAACTTAGGCATTGCCATCTTAACATGATTAACAGACTGGATCCAGAGAACCAAGTAGAAGGACAATAATTATTAGCACACACTATTGCCAATGCTTGCTCAAGAATTCAGATAATGTTTTAATAGTTCTGTAAAACTCCAGTTCATCTATTTATTTCATGATAGATGTTCCAGCTGGAGTCATTTTTCAAACTTAACTTCATCTTTCTTATACAGAGATCTAGCGCACATAAGACTATAAAATAGTCTTTCCATGAACAGAATAATCCTTCCGTTCACAAAAGACTATCGTTGAATCTAAGCTTATATTTTGGCAATAAAGGAATAGGGCTGCAATGGGCAAATATTATGGTGAACTATACCAATTATCAGCATCACTAGTGGACATAGGTTCATAATCAGCTTCAATAGAGGGTTTCCATATTGGAATTGTTTCTTTGTGACCTTTTCCCAATTTCAAATCCTGTGCTAACTATTGCATATAATGAATGAGGCTCATCATAAAAATTGCCTCCTATTTGCCTTGATAGTGATGTAATATGCTAGAAAGGAAGCATTGCTGCAAAAAGAAAAATAGGGGATATTATTAATACTAAATATGTAGAAAACAGAACATTTCCCAGAATTGCATATAAGGTTATCCCACTAATTATGTCCAGTTTAGATCAATTTATTATAAAATAAGGGAACTGAGTACCAAACTATTATGGAGTTGGTATATTAATAGTTGTGAATTAGAGCTGTTTCAATTATATACTTACTTTTTTTTAATTCTTAGAAATGGTCTTAACCATTTTGATCCTTCAAGTATACAGAGAAGTTTCTAAATTTAAATAATGACCATGTCTTTAAATGTTAAGGTGTACAGTAATCATCTTTTAAAATATGTACCAACTCAAAGGTAACAACTTAAAGAAAAGAATAAGAACAAAAACATAATATTGTGTTTGAATTCTCATTTATTCATTTATCTGCAAAGGCAAAAAGAAGGAAAAGAAAAAGGAAGCAAATTACACCTCAGTATAATACTATGTATGGCATTACAGTTATTATCAAGGTGAAAGATTAAAGGAACTGATGAAATATCTATGGGAATATGACAAGCAACAGGAAAACAAATCAAGATTGTAACCAAACTATGCCAATATATCTGAAGAATGATGCAGTGGCCAACAGATTGGAAGAGACCAGTCTGTATACCAATATCAAAGAATGGAGACTTAAAAGTATGCAAACTATTACACAGTATCCTTAATTTCACAAGACAACACAATAAAGCTCAAGCTCACCCAATGCACATTACAATCCTTCATAGAAAAAGAAATGCATGTTCATTCTGGTTTTAGAAAAGGTATGGGACAGGAAATGTTATTACTGATTCATGCTGGTTAATTAAGTAAGCCAAAGAATACCAAGAGAGAAGTCAATAAACTTCATTGATTATAGAAAGCTCTTAATTGAGTTGATCAAACTATTGTGGAACATCAGGATTCCTGTAAGGATTCCCTGAAGCAGCAAGGACAGAGCAGCATTCTGGCAGAGATTAGTGGCCAGACAGTGAATTCTGGCTAACAGTCTTTCGGGATAAGAAAAGATCATGAGATTGCCAAGTATAATAATAATAATAGTAATAATAATAATAATAATAATAATAATAATAATAATAATAATAATAATAATAATAACAATAACAATAATAGTACTAGTAATAGTAGTAGTAGTAGTAGTAGTAGTAGTAGTAAAGTTGGAAGGTACCTTGGAGGTCATCTAGTCCAACCCTCTGCTCAGGCAGGAAACCCTATACCATTTCAGACAAATGGCTGTCCAGTCTCTTCTTAAAAACTTCCAGTGTTGGCGCATTCACCACTTCTGGAGGCAGGTTGTTCCACTGGTTAATTGTTCTAACTGTCAGGAAGTTCCTCCTTAGTTCTAGGTTGCTTCTCTCCTTGTTTAGTTTCCATCCATTGCTTCTTGTCCTGCCTTCAGGTGCTTTGGATAATAGCTTGATTCCCTCTTCTTTGAGGCAGCCCCTGAGATATTGGAATACTGCTATCATGTCCCCCCTCGTCCTTCTCTTTGTTAAATTAGACATACCCAATTCCAGCAACCGTTCCTTATATGTTTTATCCTCCAGTCCCCTAATCATCTTTGTTGCTCTTCTCTGTACTCTTTCTAGAGTCTCAACATCTTTTTTACATCGTGGTGACCAAAACTGGATGCAGTATTCCAAGCATGGCCTTACCAAGCCATTGTAAAGTTAATACTTCATGTGATCTTGATTTTATCCTTCTGTTAATGCAGCCTAGCACTGTGTTTGCCTTTTTGGCAGCTGCAGCACACTGCTGGCTCATATTTAGGTGATTGTTTACTAGGACTCCGAGGTCCCTCTCACAGTTACTACTATTGAGCAAGGTGCCACCTATGCTGTACTTGTGCATTTGGTTTTTCTTGCCTAAATGTAGAACTTTGCTTTTTTCACCATTGAATTTCATTTTGTTAGATAGTGCCCAGTATTCAAGTCTGTCCAGATCCTTCTGTATCTTAAGCCTGTCTTCTGGAGTGTTGGCTATTCCTGTCAGCTTGGTGTCATCTGCAAATTTAATGAGTTTTCACTCCAGACAGTGGCTCTTCATGAATAGACTGCAGGAACAGAGATTTTCATGACTGGCTCTGAGTTGAGTAGCTGGGAGTTGAGAGATTTCAATGAAGTTCACAGCTGTATTGCAGCCCATATAGACACAAAGTTTTTATTTCTTAAACACTTGTAACTAATGTTACAGAATGTAACTAAGTTACAGAATATCAAAAGAAATAAAATTTGCTCATATTACAGAGTAATAAATACAAATTATGAATGGACCTATAACAATAGGTCCGTTCATAATCTGTCTTTATTACTTTATTCTCTTATAACAATAAGAGAAGTTTCTGAAGCTGTTCAGAGCCGTGGTGGTGCAGTGGATAGAATGCAGTATTGCAGACTGACTGCTCACCGCCAGGAGTTTGATCCTGACCAGCTCAGGGTTGACTCAGCCTTCCACCCTTCTGAGGTCAGTAAAATGGGGACCCAGATTATTAGGGGCAATATGCTGACTCTGTAAACTACTTAGAGATTGCTGTAAAGCACTATGAAGTGGTAGACAAGTCTCAGTGCTATTGCTATTCAAAATATTAAGCCTGAAATGGTGCCTGGACATGAATTATTAGATTTTTATTATACATGTTTTGAGGATGATTTTTTACAATCTTTACAAAATACAATAAACTCTATCTTACAGGGAGGGAAGATGCCAGAGAGTTAGAAAGAGGTCAATATAGCATTAATACATAAAGTGTAAAATGATTTGACTTTAACCAGAAGCTATAGGCCAATATCATTATGAGATTATTTTATGCAAAAAGATGGGGAAATTCAGCATTACCCACAAGAGAGGAATGTTAATGAAGATGATGGAACTTTGGATAAAGAAGACAAGAAGAGAAAAGACAATATCTACATTTATTGTTAACTGGGAATCCCTTATAAAGTTTTTGCATAAAACAGAAACAAAATGAACTGATTATTTTGGTTCTGATGATTAAATAGGACAGATTATAGAAAAATGGCAGTCATTTTGTAACCATGAAATAAGAGGTAAATTTATAATTGTACTTATAACTGCTTCAAAGAAAATCGGAATCCACTTCTTTGTATCTTGTTTTCTTTCTTTTCTATTTTCTTTTGTTCTTTTCTTATAGTTTTAGCTTTTTCTTTCTTTCTTTCTTTCCTTCCTTCCTTCCTTCCTTCCTTCCTTCCTTTTTCTTTTTCTTTTTGTTACTTTACAGTATTTCCCCATCCATTGAACCATTGTGGAACATGCATAGGAAAATGAGAATCCCAGACCATTCCCCTCACAGGGTGCTTTAACCAGGGAATGAATGTGGATATAAGGCATTTTGAAATTGGAAAAACTATTTTCTTTTGTAAAAGGATGGGTAAGAGCTTAATACACTTAATAAGGTCAGAGACATTCATCATGTTGTGCTTTAAATAATCACAAAACACAAATGCTTCTTGGGTGGGTGGAGGTTGGTCTTTGCTTTACAACTTTCTATTATTGTCATCCGCTTCCTTTCTGTCTTCACATTAAAAATCCTGAAATGGTTCTTTTTTTATATATATATTTTTTTGAAGCTAATGATGTGGCTTGCAGTCTGGGCTGCGTATTTATAAATCAGTTTCCAGAAAAAACAAGTGCAATAGATATGATGAGGTGATCCTGGTATAGAATTTATCTTTAGCAACCAGTTCATCTGTTTTCCTTGAAGCTGAGCTAATAGAAGAGTGTGATCAGCACATTTCTTTCTGGACCATGGCGAAGGACCAAAAATACCAGTGCAAATGGTTGAAGCCCTTCTGATTTTTTTAATCTTATGTATAATAAATGATGTGGATCCAAGCATTCATGAGCAGTAGCAACCATTAATCACATTTGCATTTAAATATTGCCCTAAATATGCATTTGAATGAGCCTTATATTTAGGAACCCAACCAGTTTACACTGCCAACTTCCTGGTCCCTTCTTGAGATTTTCACTCTGACATTCCTTTATGTGAAAGGCAAGTGGGTCTCTCTGGGGAAAGAGAGAAAGGCTAGAACTATTGGCCCAGAATTACTTGAGAATCTGACATTACAGTCAGGCTCTGTACCTGAGCAGAACTAGTTCATGGAGAAAGAGGACAAACATTGTGCCCAGCCCTCTTTAAATCTGAAGCCAATCCAAATTCCCAGGGGACATGTAGAACATCTCCCTATAATAGTGCCCTCACCCAAGTTCTTAGATTAACTTCAGTGTAACTATAATTCATCTCAATCAAGTGAAGAGAGGTGGCTTAAAGATATTCACTGCATGATGATCACTCAAGCCTGGATTCTTTAAGCATACTTTTTCACCCGGGATTGAATTTTGAGATTTATAATGTTGCATTCATTTGATGTTTACAATATCAAGTTATATGGCATAGATACTACAGGTACCCATTCATCCATCCAGTTACAAAGTGAGTTGGCATGTTACATACAATATTTGTAGGCAGTTTTTGCCAGCCTGAGCTAGTCCCTGCAGTTTTATTGATAAGGTTTTTCAAAAGCAGCTTTCTATTGCTTTATTTCTGGGGCTGAGAGAGAGGGACTGATTCAAGATCATCTAGCTGGCCTAAGACAGAACTAAAATTCACAGTCTCCCAGTCTCTGCTGCCTTAAACACTAAACTGGCTATTTCTCATGCTCCAGAGATTAAATAAACATGGAAGTATTTGCTGAATGCACCACCATTTCTTTTCAAGAAAAGTTTCCTTTACCTTTTTTGTAATATAATTGGAACATGAAATGCAGCTGAGGAGGTTGGATTAATAGCCATGTCTTTCTAAGACTGATAGCTTTCCCTTGCTATTTTTAATATCTAAACTGGGAATAAGGTGTTTTTTTCCTCCCATGTTAAATTCTATTCCTGGTTCTCACACCTGTTATTTCATTATTATTCAGTATGTTATTATTTAAAGAAAACCTAGGAGAGATAAAAGTTTGGGTACTATTTTGTTAAACAGTTGGGTGTTAGAAACTTCTGAAGATTAATTACAAATCACCCAAAGATTGACTCTTATCCTGGTGAAATGATTCTGTTCAATTTGGTAGCAATTTTCCCAGTTGCAATGTATGGCTGTGAAAGTTGGACCATAAGAAAGGGTGCGCACCAAAGAATTGAGGCCTTTGAACTATAGTGCTGGAGAAGACTCCTGCGAGTACCCTGGACAGCAGGGTGATCAAACCGGTCAGTCCTAGAGGAGATCAACCCTGACTGCTCTTTAGAAGGCCAGATCCTGAAGTTGAAACTCAGATACTCTGGCCACTTAATGAGAAGGATTCACTGGAGAAGAGCCTAATGCTGGGAAAGATTGAGAGCAATAGAAGAAGGGGACGACAGAGGATGAGGTGGCTGGATGGAATCGTTGAAGCAGTAGGCATGAGCTTAAATGGACTCCAGAAGATAGTAGAGGAAGGAAGCCCTGGAGGAACATTTTCTATGGGGTCGCGATGGGTCGGACATGACTTTGCAACTAACAACAACATGGTAAGACAGGCATAGTATATATTATTCTTCCCTTGAGAACCATAGATCACTATAAAATATAATAGTAATTTGTTTATTTATTGACAGCATTGAATCATGGCAAGTAGCTAATCAAATCCTTGCAGTTTTCTTGACAGGGTTCTTCAGAAGTTGCTTGCCATAGCCTGCTTCCTAGGGCTAAGTCAGAGTGAATTGCCCAAGGTCGGCCAACCAGCCTTGGGCCTAAGGTGGAACTAGAACTCACAATCTTCTGGTTTCTACCCATGTGCCTTAATCACTAAACCAAATTGGCTCTCCCTATCAGTATTACTAATAATTTAAATAGGGAGTATCGTATTGTCATAGACAAGTAACAATGCATTTTGGAGCAGAATTCAGATCTAAGGAAGATCAGACCTTCCAGGTACTTTTAGACTGCAACTACCATCATATTCCAGGCTAGCCAGGGATCCCTAAGTGATAGGGAGCTAGCATGCTGGCCATAGTATACATATCTGTCCTCTTCCAATCTTGCTTTATTTATTTTGTTTTTATCCACGTTTATTGTTTAATTGATTTTATTAAATGTTTCATTCTCTAGTTTTATTGTACAGTGCCCAGAGTCACTTAATATGAGATGGGTAGACATATTCATTTGATTAAGTAAATAAGTGAATGAGTGAGTGAGTAAGTAAATAAATAAATAAATAAATAAACTTTACAAGAACCGAAATTCCATATCTGAAATGCCAGATTTTGTTCAGTTATATCTTAAACAAAGTATTTAAAAATTCCTTGATCATCCTTCCAATGCTGGTAAATGGGTTTGAGTTGCTTGGAGAGCTGAGATCCTGCAAAAGATCCCTCAAAATAATGTTCAATTATAGAGAACCCAATATTTTCTGCTGAAAATTCTCTCTCTCTCTCTCTCTCTCTCTCTCTCTCTCTCTCTCTCTCTCTCTCTCTCTCTCTCTCTCTCTCTCTCTCTCTCTCTCTCTCTCTCTCTCTCTCTCCCTCCATTCTTCCAAATGCTCCAGCAAAACATTTTGGTTGTAGTTCCTCCATGATTTTTAAAATCATGGAGTAACTGCATTTGATTTTTTTTTTCAGTTTATGGAAACTGGGAAAATTGTGCCATTGAAAAATGTTGTTTTTGTGTCAGATTTCAGGGATAGATTTTGGAGGCCATACAATGGACATTGCAGGCTATGAGTCAGTGGATCAATCACTTCCCAGATAGCACTACATAATTGTTCTCAAAAATATATTTGGGAAAGGAACATAACATTAATCTGGCAGGTACAGGGGTAGGAGTAACAGAAACTCTGTTCTAGCTTAAGGGGTCTTAAAGAGTAGGAATTGTGCTGTTATTTCAAGGCATATACATGTAAGATAATTGAAAATTTAAATCTCTGGGACTTTCTAAATACAAAGGATGTACTTTGCCATTGAATTGTATGTTGACTTCTCTCAATATATGCCAATCAAGTGTCAGCAAAGAAAGTTCTCACTTAACTAATGTACCATTTTTGTGTGTCCCACATTTAGATTATGAATCACATAAATGACTCTCATCTTTCTGCCATCTAGTTTACTCATTAATGGAGAAACTATAGAAATGTTTGTGGCCTATAACTTCTGATCTTCCAGATGTGGTTGAGCTACAACTCTCAGCATAACTGGCAGTTCTGGATAAAACTTTTGGGAGCTGTAGCTCACTAAAACATCTGGAAAACCATATGTTCTCTACCCTGCTCAATGTGCTATTGTTGTGTCTCCAATAAAATAATAATGTGCAAGCCCAGATCTTTTGTGCCTAGAACATTTCTAGAGTTTGACAAATCTTATTTTATATTAAAAGGAACAGTAATTCTGCAGCTATCCAGAATCCAAATTATCTGCCCATGTGAGATATGGGAAATTGTAATCATCACTTTTGCACTTTTATTACTGCAAGTTGACGCAGATAGCAAATCTACCCAAAGAAATGTAATCCATTGTGGGCCAATGGTCTTCACTTCTGAGACATTTACTTAATTTACTTAATTCATGAGAGGAAGTTGTTTGTTTACCTTCAATGTATTTTCTACAAATGTAGAATTTTGTATAACTTTTTACATTTGTAGCAAGTACACTTACAGTTGTTTTGTGCTTTCAAATTATCATTGACTCTTTATGACTTCCCTGAGAAGCCCTTGAGGTTTTTTTCACAAGTTTTTTTCAGAAGTGGTTTGCTATTGCCTGGTTCTTAGGGATAAGAGAGAGTGACTAGCTGAAGGTCACTGAGCTGACTTTGGGCCTAAGGCAGGACTATAATTCACTATCTCCAGGTTTCTAACCTAGTGCCTTAATTAGCACAGCAAATGGGCTCTCCTAAATACATGTTATTGGAACAATATTTTTATGTTTAACAATTGTGGGTGCAGACAATCAGATCCACAAATGAATTCAATTAGCTATTTATTGCTCATGTCTATAGCATAAGAATCTTCTCAAAGTGGTGATTTGCAGCTGGGTCATACTAGATAAGGTTCAATGGCTCTTATGCCCATGTAAGGATTCCAGACTAATTCACTGTTTGACCCCTCTCCTGGCTGGGCCAGTCTCTCTCCAACAACAATGTAGTCAGACATACTTTTTATGTGTACCTGTTTTCATTAACTTTGTAGGTATTATCAGTTTTGATGACTTATGTGCATTCAGAAGATTTTAATGAAAAAAGAAAAAGCCTCCATAAAGACAGGCTTTGGTTTTTTTAGATGCAAATGGTATTATGCTTCATAACATTCACTTTATGTGTTATGTATGTAGTGATAATTTCCTTGGAGTAATGATAGTGAATTTGATAGTGAATTTATTCATTCATTTGCTTCTTTCATTTGATGCCACCTGAGTTCAAACGATGCACACAATACACTGGGCAATATAAAAAAACAGTAGAATAGGAAACAGTGCAACAATCAATAATGCATATAAGTCTCAGTTCCAGAGGCAGCAAGCACTTCAGTACAGAGGCAGCAAGCACTGCGGGAAACAGTTGTTGTCCATGTACATCAGGTGAACCTGAGAACAGGTGGGAACAATATTGCACTAGATCAGGGATGTCAAACCGCCGGCCCACGGGCTGGATGCATCATGCCAAAACTGCGCCCACCCCATTGCCAGCAATGGGAAAAAAGTCGCAATATGTCGCAACACGTCACACGATGTTGTGACTTTGACACCCCTGCCCTAGAAGGTTTTGGTTTGATCTAGTAGGACTCTTCTATCATACTTGCATTCTTACTGATTCATCTTCTTCTGTATCATACTAAACCATCTCTGCACATCAAGCCACTAAACAGAATTGGTGTGAATCTTCCATACTTAAGAGGCCATCTAAAAAGCCATCTGAATCATGTGCTTACCGACTTTTTCATCAATATGATTTCCTCCCAAAATATAAGCCCAGGGCTTGGAGTGGTTGAAAATAAAGCAAATAAGGAGAAGATTTATTCCTATTTAGCACCACCAGTCATTCTGTTCTTGTGCAAGTAAGGTTTTCCTTACAATAAATGATAGATGGAATATTGGCAGGGACAAGGACAGGCTAATAATAATAAAGGCAGATAGAAGTGTGCTTATATAACATACTTATGTAAAGTGTCCTTTTTTAAAAAAAATATTTTTCCTTTTTCTCTTTACAAACAACAAAATACAAAGTACATTTTTTTCTTTTTTCTTAACAATACTATGTCCTTTATCTCTTACATTTATTTACATTACTTCTCATACTTTTTTATTCCTCAGTTCTAACCAATTGTAATACATGTCCCATATTTCATAAACTTCTGTAACTTCTTTGTCCTTAATTTCTAAGGTAAGTTTGTTCATCTCAGCACAATCTAATATCTTGCGTATAATCATTGCATTTGTTGGTATCTTTTCCCTTTTCCAACATTGCGCATATGCAATGCGTGCTGCAGTTATGATATGTATAATGGTGTATTGAAATTCTTTTTCCATTTTTGGATTGATTATGCCTAATAGAAATATTTTGGGTTTAAGTTCAATTTGTTGTTTTGTTATTTCCTACATCCATCTCCTTATCTGCTCCCAACAGATCTTTGCTTTGGGGCATTGCCACCACATATGGTAAAATGTTGCTTCTTTATTTTTGCATTTCCAACAATCCGGATTCATATTTTTATATATCTTGGCCAATCTCACCAGTGCTAAATGCCATCTGTAGAACATTTTATATTGGTTTTCTTTGTATGCAGTTGACAGAGTTAGTTTGTAATTTCTGTTCCATATTCTTTCCCATTCATCTAATTCTATATTTCTACCTATATTTCATGCCCATGCTATTATTGGACCCTTTACTATTTCTTCTTCCAGGTCAACTTCTGATAAGAGTTTATAGGTTTTTTTTTAACTATACACCTGATACAGTTTTTGTTAAAACATTTCCTCCCTTGTTTGTCACTATTTTGTCCAATTGTTGTGGTATCCGACTTATTCCATACTCTTCCATGTCTTTGCTATATTTTGATTGTATCTGTATATATGGCCACCAATCAATAGTTATTCCCTATTTAGAGATTTGGGGGAAATTACAATTAACATTGTTAGGAAGGATTTTGGTGATTAAAATGAATATTCTACCAAAATTGTTATATCTATTTCAAACAGTTCCAATAAAATTGGGGAATTTTTTTTGACAAATTAAACAAAATGATTAATAAATTTATATGGTTAGGTAAAAAAAAACACAAATAAATGTTAAAGCATTACAGGATAGTAGACGTAGAAGTAGCCTTGGGGTCCCAAAATGGGAAATCTATTACTAAGCAGCAGGGTTGCTTTGGATCAGCGATTGGATAAACTTAGAAAACAAAAGGGTTTTAATAATTGAAGGTCATGATTTACAGGCTGGATGGCACGCGTTTTTATGGGGAAAAGATAAGAAATTCCACACATACTTTTACCAGCATCAGATAAGGGATGCATTAATTTGGACATGGGAAAAGTTAAAAAAAATATATTATACGAAAATTCCAATTTGGATCCCACCAATGGAGGCAATGATTCACCCAAACACACTGGATAAAACAAAGATGATAAGGTACAAAGAATTATTAGATAACCAAGGGAAGCTAAGATCAAGAGATGAATTAAAAGAACATGTAAAGTGTCCTTTAAAAATGTTTATACTATTGACCCATTCCCAGGTTGATATATACTCATGCTGTTTGCAGAAAGAGAGAGAGAGAGAGAGAGAGAGAGAGAGAGAGAGAGAGAGAGAGAGAGAGAGAGAGAGAGAGAGAGAGAGAGAGAAACACACACTATAATAAAAACTAAGGAGGAGGGAATAGGAGAAATGCAAGTTGACAAGGAAATGGAATGCAAAGGTGACTTGCTGAAAGTTGACAAAACAAATGTGAAGAATAATAGGAATTCTGTAATGAATACAAATGCTGCAAAAAGAGTAAAACTGTCCTTGGAAATAAAGACATACTTGTAATGAATATCAGGTCCTAGGAGAAGGGCAGCATATAAGTTCAAATAATAAATAAATAATAAATAAATTAAATTATCAGGGTAAAAGTGGAGGCATGTTTTAAAGAGCACTTGAGCAGTTGTTTTGCACTTCTGAAGAACAGTAAAATATGCTTACAATGTTTGTAGAATAGAGGATAAAGCCTTTCCCCTTTCTAATATCATTCTTGTCACTCAGGCAGCAAGCCTCTGCAATAGAAAGGTTCAGCATGAGTTTCCATCCTGATTTTTCAAAATTCTAAACTACATGAAAATTCTCAATGGATAGGAGAAATTATTCCCTACCCGGATAATAGGAATCCAGTTTTGGGATAAAGGATAATCACTTCATTAACTATAGAAAGATCAGCAATACTGAGGCATCATTAACCAGAGTTTGCCACAGAGGGATATTTAAGATCCAATGCTTTTAACGAAATGAAGAAAGCAGTGCTCAACTCTGTTTTCATCATTTTTTCTCCCTTGACAAGCCTCTTCTGCAGAAACCTCTGGTTTACCATCACTTACAATTCCCTTTCCTAACACCATTCTAGTACTAAAGAATCAGTAAGAATCATCCTATTTATTACTTTTATCCATCTATCTCAATATAGGGCAAAATGATCCTTTAATTATTCACTACTACATAAATTAGAAATTACAGACAACCAAGGGTACCTCCTTAAACTGTCAAGCCAATGAGATATGCTACCCTATATTCTCTCTGGGTATTTCAGGACATGCCTGAACCATATTATCAAGCAGCAGACTTGTGAAGTGCACAATTCCATCGGACAAATTATGACACTTTCCAAACCAGCTGCCAAAGGTAGTGCTGAATAAATAAATAATTGAAGTACTTTGTCAATCCTGAACCAATCTGGACACTGCCCTTTCTGTGTTGTAAAAAGCAACCTGAATGGATTAAAGATTAAAATTGTTAGAAGTGAAAGGAAGGAATATAAAGTTGATTCATTTTATCAAGGATAAAATAGATACGTTGTTATTTCTCACAACTCAAATGGACCCTTGCTGACACCAGGACTGAAATGGCAATGCTTTATGGATTTGTTTATAGATAAGAGGTAGGACATGGAATGAAGAGATTATTGTTTGTAAATTAAAAGGAGATGAAAAGTTATTTCTAACCTCTGGTTTCATGGTGACTCTGTAAACCACTTAGAAAGGGCTGTAAAGCACTGTGAAGCGATACGTAAGTCTAAGTGCTATTGTTATTACAGTTAAGATTATGTATAGTTCAAATTATTATTTTTCTTTCCTTTTGCAGTTTTTATCCTTTGTTTCTACTCTTCAATATTTCTTTTCGTTTACATTATTTTTTTGTAAGTCCGTTATAATCTGGAATAAAATTATTTAAAAAACGAATAGAGTGTGAACAGTGAGAAATACTGTTTTCATGTCAGACAGTATGTGTATAGTGTACTTGTGAGTGTGTGTTTATCTCTCTCACACATCCACACATTTGGACCCTGTCTTCAAGAGAATCATCACAATGGTCATAGCTGCAGACAATTTAGCAACAGGGGGGGAAACCCACCTACCAAACCTGGTCTGTTATCAGGTGGTGAGATGACATCCTGATAACATGACAGCACAAACAAGTTATTTCTTTCAAATAAATAAATGAATGAATGAATGAATAAATAGATAGATAGATAGATAAATAAATATTACTCAAAACTTCCAAATAATTGCACCATGCCTTAGACCAGCGGTTCTCAACCTGTGGGTCGCGACCCCATTTGGGGTCGAACGACCATTTCACGGGGGTCACCAAACACCGCAGTCTGCCATTTTTTTTTGGTCGGCCATTTTTTTTGGTCCACCATTTATTCTCCTTTGTGATGCGGGCCGTCGCGCCGTGCATGCACGATGCGGGCCCGCCATTTTTTTTGGGTCAGCCATTTTTTTTGGGGCCGGCCATTTTTTTTGGTCCGCCATTTTTTTTCCCCTTTGCAATGCGGTCCGTCGTGCCACGCATGCACGATGCGGGCCCGCCATTTTTTTTGGGTCGGCCATTTTTTTTTTGGTCGGCCATTTTTTTTTGGTCAGCCATTTTTTTCCCCTTTGCGATGTCGTGCCGCACATGCGCAATGCGGGCCGGGGTCGAGCCCCGGAAAAGGTTGAGAACCACTGCCTTAGACACAGTGTTTCTCAATCTTGACAATTTTAAGGCATGT
>JARGCV010000117.1:0-86109 GCA_034064705.1 Bothrops alternatus | reverse complement strand
TGCCAAAGGTGGTGTTTTGTTTTTTTTCAAAAAGCAACTGGACTTTCTTTGTTTTGCTTTGAAGGCGTTTCACTTCTCATCCATGAAGCTTCATCCATTCTGAAAGAAGTGAAGTTCTTCGTTCAGAACTGAAGAAGCTTCTTGGATGAGAAAGCGAAACGTCTCCAAGAAAAATGAAGAAAAGCCCTGTCGCCTTTTGAAAAAGCACCTTTGGACAATCGTGATCTGGATGACTGAGAATCTCCATAGATATTCTCATTTTGTGACAATTTTGCGAAGAAGAAGAAGAAGAAGAAGAAGAAGAAGAAGAAGAAGAAGAAGAAGAAGAAGAAGAAGAGAAGAAGAAGAAGAAGAAGAAGAAGAAGAAGAAGAAGAAGAAGAAGAAGAAGAAGAAGAAGAAGAAGACACCTCTCCCTAAATCCATTCTTTAGAACAGACATATAAATCCATTCTTTAGGACAGACATATAATCTATCAAACACCCTTGTCCACATTGTGTTTTTCAAGTGGACATCACGTCCTCTGCGTGTTGCTGAAATTAGCCATGCTCTACAGTGGTTCTTAAAAAATGGTTTCCACGCACTAGGAAAGGTAAGTTGCAGGGTTTGTTTTTAAGACAGCCGTATTGTTCGCAATAAATTTGAGAGCTGGATTCAAGAAAGGAGTCATTCTGGATGCAACAGTTGATACAGCAATTGATACAGTGCCCTGAGTACGAATCATATTTTGAAAAGCAAACAGGCCAGGTGTAATTATTTTTTTTCCTTTGATGTTCTAGCTCCTTCTGAAAGGAGAGGAGAATTTTTGCTTTGAGGAACATATGTCCATGTTGCACGTCTTTACAGGACCTACCCCTTGCCTTGAAGGTGTCTTAGGCCAGGTGGAATTACAAGTAGTCCTCCACTTAATGGCCACAACTGAGCCCCAAGTTTCTGTTGCTAAGTGAGGCAGCTGTTAAGTGAGCTTTGCCCCATTTTGTGACCTTGCTCACCAGACAGGTTAAGCGAATCGCTGCACTTGGTAAATCGGTAACACAGTTTTTAAACGAAACGGGCTTTGCCCATTGATTTTTGCCTGGCAGAAAGTCACAAAAGGGGATCACGTGACTCCGGGACACGGCAGCCATCGTACATACGAGTCAGTGGCCAAGCATCTGGATTTGGATCACATGAGCGACGGGGAGTCCATAACACTTCTAAAGCATGAAAAGGGTCATCGGTCGCTTTTTTTTTTCAGTTCGTGTTATCATTTTGAATGATCACAAAAAGAATTCTTGTAAGTCCAGAAGTATTTCCCTTGCTTCTAGACCTTAGGTTTCTTTTGGTTTTTTTTTTTTTAAGGAAATGACAACATTTTGTGAGTGGAATAAGATCAACTGTCCTAGTTTGATGGGTTTGGGCGTCCTGTCAAAGCACGGTGTGATATCGGAATGCAGTAAAATAGAAGCTTCAGATATTTCTTCTGGAGAGTCTCCATTTATTTGGTCCTTTCAAGTCTACTCCACGTTGATTTGGGCACTTTGCATAGCGTTGAAGATGGAATATATAGACACACACAGGTATACATGCTTCTTTCACAGATACAAGAAAGGGAAATTGATTTTTTCCCCATGTGGCAAAGCAAAAATATGCTAATGGAAAGAGAGAATTTCTTTTTTTGATATGTTGTAGGATAATACAGTTAGAAAAACAAACTTCTCCTGCAAATGAGGGTCAAACTAATAGCCAGCAACTGGTCCGTGAGAGAAACAGACATTCAACTCAGTTATATTACTGTCTGGGAATGTGTACTTAGAGCCTGTACGTTATTGCGCACTATACATTATTGAGACTCTGGAAAAAGTACAGAGAAGAGCAACATGAGAAGATGATGAGTATGTATGGGGTTTGTATTTTAATGTTGTTCGGATTTGTTGCAATTGTTTTTATATATATGTTGTGAGCCGCTCCGAGTCTTCGGAGAGGAGCGGCATACAAATCCGAATAAAAAAAACAAAGAGGTTATGGGCAAAACCGTATTTAGTGATCTGCCCTGCAGATCCTGATCAACCCTGAGCTACTGTCCTATTGGTAATAGAGACATATAATTAAATGCAAGTGAAATCTCCCAACCATTGATTCTCCTTCATAAATAAATATAACTCCCAAATTGAAAAAAAAATGCCAACATTTGTAGCATAAGATCTCCATCAATGGAGATGACTAAGGCTGGAAAGAGTAGAGAGAAGAGCAACAAAGATGATTAGGGGGCTGGAAGAACAGTTGCAGGAATTGGGTATGTCTAGTCTGGTGAAATATAGGACTAGGAGTGACATGATAGCAATGTTCCAATGTTTAAGGGGCTACCACAAGGATGAGGGGTCAAATTTTCCAAAACCCCCAAAGGCAGGACAAGAAACAATGGATGGAAGCTAATCATGGAGAGAACCTAGAAATAAGGAGAATTTCCTGACAGTTAGAACAATTAACCAGTGGAACGACTTGCCTTTAGAAGTTGTGGGTGCTCCATCACTGGAGGCTACCATAAAGAGACTGGACAACTATTTGTCTGAAGTGGTATAGGGTCTCCTGTTTGAGCAAGGGGCTGGACTAGATATCTCCAAGGTCCCTTCCAACACTGTTATTCTAATATTCTGTTATCCTTCTTGATGTGAACAGGCCAACGGTGAGTGTTGTTTGATCCTGAAATAATCATTTGAGTGTAGTGAGTTGTAAGATTTTTCAGCTGATGGAAAGGAGTTGAAGAGAGAAATGGACATGATAATGACAGATGTCCATCATGTGAAAAAGCAATGATGAAAACCGCCAAGGGAAAGAGTAATGACTTGAAGTCAGTGGCTTCTTTTGATACGATGCCTGTGTAGGAATGATGCTTAGAAATTGTACAGATGAAACATGACATAGCTATGCAGTGGACCTATGCCTGGTTGCACAGTTAGCCAGATGTTCAGACTAGATTTGGCATATTTGTCTACCTATGGAGTCATTTCTAGGGATCTGGGACAGGCAGATGTTGTTGGTTTGATGGTGTTAAAAGTATTGTCACAGGAGGTAAGCTATTCCAACTAAATTGACAGTTGACATGCTGAATTTGTCAAAGCCAATGGTGTACAAGTGGTTTCCAGATTTTTGGGATTGCATCCAAGGCAAGTTATTATCTTTGCTTTCTTTTGCCGCAGTCATTCTACTTCTATTGCAGGTCTTTGTATTTTGTTATCTCCCCAGTTCTTTCTCTTCTATTCTGCCGTCTCCAGGCACTGCCACGTCCACTATCCAGACTATTTTGTCTTTCTTATTGACAATTGCTAAGTCTGGGGTGTTGTGGTAGCTGCCTGTCTCTTTGAATCCTGAAATTCCAGAGCAATTTAGCTTCTTCATTTTCTATGACTTTTTATCTATGTTGCTGTCTCAACAGTTTGGCTTAGAAGCAAGTGAGATTTCTTGCAGATTTTTCAAGGCACCATTGCCACTACTTGTCAGGTTGTCATCTGTAGTCAGTCTATGCGATCTTCTTGCAGCAGCTAACTACATGGTTCACTTTTTTTTCCAACTTCTTTGCAGAGGTGGCACTTGCTATCTGTTTCTGTCTTCTTACTCCTGTCTTTGTCTGTATTTGTCCTTAAGGCTGGGTCTTGTGCAGCCAGAATTAGTCCTCGGTCTCTTTCTTCAACTTTCCTGCTCTTAGTCATTGCCAGGTCTTGTTATTATCTGCTTTCCCAGCTATTTTTTTAATGTATTGGCCATGTAGTACTTTGTCTTCCCATGCCTCTATTCTGTTCTTCATTTGGTCTTTCTTGTAGGCCAGTTTGGTCTCTCCAGTAGTCAGTAAGCCTTCCTGATATACTAACTTCAGTGCATCTTCATCACTGTCCTTCAGATATTCTTCCAAACCATTTTTTTCTTCTTCAACCATCTGATGTACTTGAAGCATTCCACCCCCACCTATTTGCCTTGTAGATAGAGTCTGTCAATGTCACTGCGTGGAAAAAGGGCATGATTCATTGCCGTTATTTTTTCTGGTCTTCCTATCCATTGCTTTTAGTTTTGCTTGAGTCCAGTCCACTATTCCGGCTGTGTATCGAATGACTGGAATTGCCCAGGTGTTGATTGCCTTGATAATATTTCCTCCATTGAGTTTGGACTTTCAGGTCTTCTTCACTCTCTTGATGTATTCACCTCTAATCTTTTTTCTTGACTTCGGTGTGCTTGATGTTGTCAGCTTGAAGGATACACACGTAATTGTAGTAATCTTCCTCATACAGATTCTCAATGTTATTTTCACGGGACATCTTGATTCCTTCAATCTTCACTGCATTTCCTTGCTTGATAGTGAGTGTGGCACATTGGTGCAAGCCAAACTTCATTGCAATATCTTGGCTATATATACTGACAGGGTTGACCAGATATATCCTATATATATCCTTTAGATATTCTTCCAATGCTCTTTTAGAAGAAAATTGGTAAAACAGGCCTGCTATGGCCTGCATATCTGGTTGCAAAATGCATTTTCATGGATTTTTACAATTTAGACAATAGGAGGGCTTTTCAACCCCCCTCTCTGCACCCCACCGAGGAAGAAATGTATATTTTGGAACCTAGGTAGGGAAGTTAGGGCAGATTGCTCAGCAAGGATGTGAATCACCTTTAGGATTTTTGCTGTTGGTTAAAGAGCAGAGTAACAGAATAACAGAGTTGGAAGGGACTTTGGAGGTCTTCTAGTCTAACCCTCTGCTCAAGTAGGAAGCTCTGTACCAATCCAGACAAATGGGTGTCCAGTCTCTCTTAAAAACTTCCAGTGATGGAACACCCACAACTTCTGAAGGCAAGTTGATTAATTGTTCTTGGTGTCAGGAAATTTCTCCTTAGTTCTAGGTTGCTTCTCTCCTTGATTAGCTTCTATCCATTCCTTCTTGTCCGGCCTTCATGTGCTTTGGAGAATAGCTTGACCCCCTCTTCTTTGTGGCAGCCCCTGAGATATTGGAGCACTGCTATCATGTCACTCCTGATCCTTCTTTTCACTACATTGGCCATACCCAATTCCTGCAACCATTCTTCATATGTTTTAGTCTCCATCCCCCTAATCATCCTTGTTGCTCTTCCCTCTATTCTTTCCAGCCTTGGTCATCTCCATTCATGATATCTTACTCTACAAATGTTGGGATTTATTTTTATTTTATTTGTTTTGCATTTTGGGAGTTATATTATTTATGAAGGAGAATCAATGGTTGGGAGATTTCACTTGCATTTAATTATATGTCTGTATTACCTATAGAACAGTAGCTCAGGGCTGATCAGGATCTGCAGGTTTTGCCCGTAGCCTCTTTGTTGCTCTTCTCTGTACTTTTTCAGAGTCTCAATAATGTATAGTGCGCAATAACGTACAGGCTCTAAGTACACATTCCAGACAGTAATATAGCTGAGTTGAATGTCTGTTTCTCTCACGGACCAGTTGCTGGCTATTAGTTTGACCCTCATTGCAGGAGAAGTTTGTTTTTCTAACTGTATTATCATGCAACAAATTAAAAAATAATCTCTTTTTCCATTAGCATATTTTTATTTTGCCACATGGGGAAAAATATGTCCTTTTTCTTCTAGCTTTTTAAATGGTGAAAAAAGCAAGGTTCTGCATTTAGGCAAGAAAAACCAAATGTACAGGTATGGTATATGGGGCATCTTGCTCAATAGTAGCAACTGCGAGAGGGATCTGGGAGTCCTGGTGGACAATCCCTTAAATAGGAGCCAGCCATGTGCTGCAGCTGCCAAAAAGGCCAACACAGTGCTAGGCTGCATTAACAGAGGGATAGAATCAAGATCACATGAAGTGTTAATACCACTTTACAAGGCCTTGGTAAGGCCCACACTTGGAATCCTGCATCCAGTTTTGGTCATTATGATGTAAACAAGATGTTGAGGCTCTAGAAAGAGTGCAGAGAAGAGCAACAAAGATGATTAGGGGACTAGAGGCTAAAACATATAAGGAAAGGTTGATGGAATTGGGTATGTCTAGTTTAACGAAGAGAAGGACGAGGGATGACATGATAGCATTGTTCCAATATCTCAGGGGCTGCCCCAAAGAAGAAGGAGTCAAGCTATCTCCAAAGCGCCTGAAGGCAGGACAAGAAACAACGGATGGAAACTAAACAAGGAAAGAAGCAACCTAGAACTAAGGAGAAACTTCCTGACAGTTAGAACAATTAACCAGTGGAACAACCTGCCTCCAGAAGCAGCAAATGCTCCAACACTGGAAGTTTTTAAGAAGAGACTGGACAGTCATTTATCTGAAATGATGTGGGGTTTCCTGCCTGAGTAGGGGGTTGGACTCAATGACCTCCAAGGTCCCATCCAACTTTATTATTAATATTATTATTATACCTGCGCATGTCTATATATTCCATCTTCGACCCTATGCAAGTTCCTAAATCAAATAGGTCGTTTGCTTTGCCTGTAGCTTCAATGGAAGCCTCCTTTTCTTCCACGTAATGTGCTGCTGTAAAGCATTTAGATAAAAGCCTTTAAGATAGATAGAATTCTTTATTGGCCAAGTGTGTTTGGACACACAAGGATTTGATGTTCTATGCCTAAGCTGCATGTGAGCCGCAACCTCTTCCAAAGTGTTTCTGCTTCAGTGTGTCAACAACAAGAAAACCTATTGTGTCCTTGATGTGCCTTTTCGGTTCGATTTAGAGACAAGCAGATTGGGAATTTGGAGGTAGATTTTAACAAAAGAACATCGAATAATGGAGTTGGAAGGGACCTTTGGAGGTCTTCTAGTCCAACCCCCAGCTTGAGCAGGAGACCTATATAATTCTGGACAATGGCTGTCCAATCTTTTCTTAATGATCTCCAGTGATGGGGCACCTAATCAGAGGAAAGCCGTCCCGCTGATTAATTGTTCTCACTGTCAGAAAATTTCTCGGTTCTAGGTTGGATCTCTCTTTAATGATCTTCCACCTCTGAGTTTTTGTCCTGCCCTCAGGGGATTTGGAGAATAGGTTGTCCCCTCTGTCTTTGTGACAGCCTCTCAGATGTATAATCTATACCGATAGAAAAGAACCTCTGCAGCTCAGCCTTGAATTGGGCAGTCCCTCGGTGCTCTTTGACCTTGATGGTTTTTCTTGCAGACATTTCATGAACCAATTAGGTAACCACATCAGTGCTGAAAGGAATACTCCAGAGGGCAAGCCACTTGTATATAAGAGAGAGCAAAGCCCACTCCCTCCTACTACTGATGATATGACCTGGTTTGGTAATGAAAGATCTTTCTTCTAGCACTAATGATGTTGCTTGCTTGGGTCATGAAATGTCTGCAAGAAAGCCACAAAGCTAGAGCACCAAGGAGCCCACAGTTCTCCTCCTCCTCCTCCTCCTCCTCCTCCTCCTCCTCCTCTCCACAAACCCTCCTCCCTTCTATCAGTAATGATGTTTCCTAGTTGGGTCATGAAATATCTGCAAGAAAACCACAAAGCTCAGAGAGCAGCAAGGAGCCCACAGTTCTCTTTCTCTTTCTCTTTCTCTTTCTCTTTCTCTTTCTCTTTCTCTTTCTCTTTCTCTTTCTCTTTCTCTTTCTCTTTCTCTTTCTCTTTCTCTTTCTCTTTCTCTTTCTCTTTCTCTTTCTCTTTCTCTTTCTCTTTCTCCTCCTCTCCACAAATCCTCCTCCATTCTAGCAGTAATGATGTTGCCTAATTGGGTCATGAAATGTCTGCAAGAAAACCACAAAGCTCAGAGAGTACCAAGGAGCCCACAGTCATCGTCGTCGTCGTCATCGTTGTCGTCATCCTCCTCCGCCTCCTCCTCCTCTCCACAAACCCACTCCCTTCTAGCACTAATGATGTTGCCTAGTTGGGTCATGAAATGTCTGCAAGAAAACAACCCAGTTCAGAGAGCACCAAGGACTCCACTGTTCCTTCCTCCTCCTCCTCCTCCTCCTCCTCCTCCTCCTCCTCCTCCTCCTCCTCCTCCTCTTCTTCTTCTTCTTCTCCACAAACCCTCTTCCCTTCTAGCACTAATGATGTTGCCTAGTTGGGTCATGAAATGTCTGCAAGAAAACAACCCAGCTCAGAGAGCACCAAGGATGACACCCTTCCTTTTTGCAATTTGAATTCAAATGGTATTCATCCAACTGTTAAATTTTACCCAGATCAGATGCCATATTTCCTTCCCAGGGACAAGAAAGGTGTTTCAAAAAGTCAGGGAGAAAATTTCTCCCCAAACAGTACTGTTTTCTTCTTCTTCTTCTTCTATCTAACCCCACTATCATAAATTTTAATAAACCGACTAGATGCAAACCTCTAGTAAACAACATTCAAAGTCAGCTTGCCCCCTCAAAAAAAAATCTCTCATCCACATAGTTCTTGGCCAGCTTCTGCTGTACCTCCTATTTACACTGAATAAATGTTTTCTTTAAACCCGTTTATGTCTCTTTTAGCATTTTATCCCTCTGCAAAGCTCACCGCAAAGAACACCGCAGCCGTGTCGAAGCTGAGCTTTTCTCTCCAGCTTGAGTGAAAACCGATCTGAATCCTGGAAGAGGAATTCCCGAAAAGATGGAATTTTAAAAGGTTTTATAAAGACCGTTTTAGGAGGTAGGCACACACTATTTTGAAGTTGCTGGGATAATCTCCCTATAATCAATCAATCCATCCATCCATCCATCAATCAATCAATGAATTCCACTGTATAATGCCTTGTAAGGCCACACTTGGAATACTGCATTCACTTTTGGTCTCCACGATATAAAAAAGATGTTGAGACTTTGGGAAAGAGAGCACAGAAGATCCACAAAGGGGACTAAGGGGACTGGAGGCTAAAACATACGAAGAACAGTTGCTGGAATTGGGTATGTCTAATGAAAAGAAGAACTAGGGGTGACATGATAGCAGGGTCCCAATATCTCAGGGGCTGTCCCAAAGAAGAGGTAGTCAAGCTATTCTCCAAAGCCCCTGAAGGCAGGACAAGAAGCAACAGATGGAAACTAACCAAGGAGAGAAGCAACCTAGAACTAAGGAGAAACTTCCTGACAGTGAGAACAATTAACCAGTGGAACAACCTGCTTCCGTATGTTGTGAGTGCTCCAACGTTGGAGATTTTGAAGGAGAGATTGGACAACAATTTGTTTGAAATGGTATAGTATTGCCTGCCTGAGCAGGGGGTTGGACTAGAAGACCTCCAAGATCCCTTCCAACTACGTTATTCTGTTATTTGTGGGGGCACAGTGGTTAGAATGCAGTACTGCATGCTAATTCTGCTGATTGCTGGCTGTCAGCGGTTCGGCAGTTCAATTCTCACGGGCTCAAGCTTGGCTCAGCCTTCCGTCCTACCAAGGTTGGTAAAATGAGGACCCAGATTGTTGAGGGCTGACTCTGTAAACTGCTTAGAGAGGTATATAAGTCTCAGTGCTATTTGAAGTGGTATATAAGTCTCAGAGCTATTTGTCTACGGAGATTCTCAGTCAACCAAGTCATAGTTGTCTCAAAGGTGCTTTTTTTTTCAGGTGGCAACTGGACTTTCATGTTTTTCTTTGAAGACATTTCACTTCTCATCCAAGAAGCTTCTTCAGCTCTGACTGGATAGTGGGGATTTATACTCCTTGCAGACAGCTGGTCCTTTGCCTTCTTTTAGAGAGCCGTTGACTCTCTAAATGCACATTTGCACCACTCCAGTGACCCTGAGGACACAGGTAAACCTCTAAGTGCCCTCAATGACTCTCTAAAAGAATGACCAGCTGTCTAGAAGGAGTATAAATCCTTCCGTTCCTCACCAGAGCTGAAGAAGCTTCTTGGATGAGAAGTGAAACGTCTTCAAAGAAAAAACAAGAAGGTAGTCCACTTGCCTCCTGAGAAAGCACCTTTGGCTCTCAGTGCTATTGCTATTGCTAATATCTTATATGGATAATTGCAGGAATAGTGTATGTCTACACCAATGAAATAAAGGACAAGGGGTGCCATGACCTGTCAAAGGCGGGGGAAATCAGGGCGTTCAAATAAGTGTCAAGATACATTGCAAGTTTAAGCTCTCTACAAGAATGCCTTGATAAGGCCACACTTGGAATACTGCATCCAGTTTTGGTCACCACGATGTAAAAAAGATGCTGAGACTCTAGAAAGAGTACAGAGAAGAGCAACAAAGATGATCAGGGGACTGGAGGCTAAAGCATATAAGGAATGGTTGCTGGAATTGGGTATGTCTAGTTTAACGTAGAGAAGGACGAGGGGTGACAGGATAGCCGTATTCCAATCTCTCAGGGGCTGCCACAAAGAAGAGGGAGTCAAGCTATTTTCCAAAGCGCCTGAAGGCAGGACAAGAAGCAACGGATGGAAACTAAGCAAGGAGAGAAGCAACCTAGAACTAAGGAGAAACTTCCTGACAGTGAGGACAATTTACCAGTGGAACGGCTTGCCTCAAGAAATTGTAGGTGCTCCATCTCAGGAGGCTTTCAAAAAGAGATTGGCAGTCATTTGTTTGAGATAGCGTAGGGTCTCCTGCTTTACCTGCAGTTTGCACTAGAAGACCTCCAAGGTCCCTTCCAATTTTTTTTTATTCTGTTATTATCCTTATCTTTATTTACTTAACTGAACTGTAAGTAAGCAGGGATTGGGGGGAAAAAGTGGTGTGTAAGGCATGGTTGATCTTCTCTTCTGCTCATGAAAACGAGGGACCATCCTAAATCATTTGCATTACTCAACACAACCTCCAAAACATGTCTCCCTTTCCCTCTTATTGTTCTCCTTCAGTTTGGCCGGGGTGGGGTGAGGGATTGCAGATGTATTTGGAGGCCATGATGTCAGTCTGGGAGCTTTTTGTGGGTCTGCAGAAAATTTGCTTCATTGTTCACTCCTGTAGTCCCGTGTCCTGCAGACTTTCTCACTGCTGGCATTCTAGTGGATACTGCAATGCGATGGAAAAGGTCTACGTCGGGGGCTACTTTTTATGGAAATCAGGTGAGGAGACAATGGGTGGAAAATAAATATATATATTCTCCCAAATCGGGAGAAGAAGAGAGACCCTTTTAATCACGTAGTAGTAGTAGTAATAATAATAATAATAATAATAATAATGGCAAAGAATACCAGCAAAAGCCATTCAAAACCTCCTTGAGATCGACGGAGAGAGAGAGAAAAAAAAATCCAGTGAAGCCTCAGGTTTTTTTGGCAAGGGGGAGGGGGGAAAATGACAGGGGGAAAAGGTGGGGTGTTATTTTGGAGGAGAAGAGGAAGGGAGGTTTTTGTCGCAGAATTAGCATGTAGGGTTGGGACCCGATAATTTGAAACAGGGAGACAAACAGACAGAAAAGGTTGCCTTGCTGTTTATGTCGGTGGAAGAATTGTCTTTTTTTTTCCCCTCCTTGGGGAGGAAAAAAAAAGAGGGGAGATGGGATTGCAAGATTCCTATGCATCCTTACAACTAAATCATTGGAAAGACTTAGGGCTGGCTGGTCAGTGGCAAACAGACAAACAGACAGAAAAGATTGCTTTGCTGTTTATGTCGGTGGGAAGAATTTTGTTCTATTTTTTCCCCCCTTGGGGAGAACAGAAAAAGAGAGAGAGGGAGAGATTGGGTTGCAAGATTCCTATGCATCTTTGGAACTAAATAATTTGAAAGACTTAGGGCTGGTCCACTGCAAACAGACAAACAGACACACAAACAAAACAACAATTGCCTTACTGTGGATGTCTTACTGGGAAGAATTTTGTTCTATTGACTTGTTCTCAGTTTCCTGATCCTGTTAAGGGTCGGGATTACATGTTCAGGTCTCCCAAAGGCAGACGCCGCCGTCGCCGGGTCTGTTTGTCTGTTTGTCTGTTTGTCTGTCTCTTTCCTTTCCCTTCCCAACATCTTCTTCCAGTTGTTTTCCATCTTCACCTTTACAACAGCCTCATCCACTCCTGATGAATGAGAGGCGGACTCCCTGATTGGCTCTGGCCAGGTAGCCAATGAGAGCCCCGGAGTTTGGAGCATCTTCCGCCCTCTGTTGCTCAGCGGCCTGATTGGCTGCAGAAGAGCCGGACTCCAGCTCATTGGTGGAGCCGACAGGCCCTCTCCTGCAAGCGATTGGTGGCTGAAGATGGTGCTAGGGTTTCTGCAGAATTAAACAGATCAATAGTCCTTGTTTTCTTTCTTTGGAGATTGATCAGACAGCACCACTTGCCGTGAGCCTTCAGTGCTCGGTGGAGACATTTTGGCAACTTTAGGACTGCAGTCTGAAAGTCTCTCTTTCACTCAGGACTAGAAGTTTGCTTCTTCTTGCAAGAAAGCCAGAGGAAAGCTTAGCTGGTGTTTTATTCACCTCCCTCCCACATTTGTCTCTCAGTATCACTATGTACATCCTTATGAAAGAAAGAGTCTCTATGGCATTGCTCTGAAAATGTATACCTATTATATTATTATTATTATTATTATTATTATTATTTATTATTATTATTATTATTTATTTAATTTCTATGCCGCCCTATTCCAAAGAACTCAGGGCGGCTCACAGCATGATAGAAATTACAATAAACACATATCTATAAAAAACCCTTGAGCTAAAAGAAACCAATCACTCCACAAACATACACAGAAACATACACTGGCTAGGGGCAAGGTGTTAGCTGCCCCAGGCCTGCCGGCAAAAGTATGTTTTAAGCAATCTACGAAAGGCGAAGAGGGTGGGGGCGACACGGATCTCTGGGGGAAGTTGGTTCCAGAGGGCCGGGGCCGCAACAGAGAAGGCCCTTCCCCTAGGCCCCGCCAGGCGACACTGTCTGGCTGACGGGACCTGGAGAAGGCCCACTCTGTGGGCCCTAACCGGCCGCTGGGATTCATGGGGCAGCAGACGGTCCCGTAAATAACCTGGTCCAATGCCATGTAGGGCTTTATAGGTCATAACCAACACTTTGAATTGGGTTCGGAGACCAATTGGCAGCCAATGCAGCTCGCGGAGTGATGCCGAAATGTGGGCATTTCTAGGCAAGCCCAACACTGCTCGCGCGGCTGCATTATTAAACTTATATGCCGCCCTTCTCCTAAGACTCAGGGCGGCCCACAACAACAATACAAGTATAAAAGACATAACATAAAAATCAATTAAAATTACTAATTTACAGTATAAAAACTAAGTAATTTATTTCACTCACACAACACACAATCACAGTCAAAGGCCCAGGGGCAGAGTGCAGCTCACACGCCCCAAACCTGTCTGCATAAATGTGTTTTCAACAGTTTCCGGAAAGCTAGGAGGGAGGAAGCAGTACGGACCTCTGAGGGAAGCTGGTTCCAGAGGGCTGGGGCAGCAACGGAGAAGGCCCTTGCCCTAGGCCCCGCCAGACGACATTGTCTAACAGGCAGGACCCGTAGGAGGCCAACCCTATGCGCCCTAACGGGTCGCTGGGATTCATGAGGCAGGAGACGGTCCCGCAAGTATCCTGGCCCATTGCCATAAAGGGCTTTATAGGTCATAATCAACACTATATTTAGGAAGGTATATTCCTGCTCTTACGTTAACATCGAACATAGAATATCAGAGTGGGAAGGGACCATGAAGGTCTCCTAGTCCAACCCCCTGCATGAGCAAGAGAGTCTATACTATTTCGGACAAGTGGCTGTCCAGTCTCTTCTTGAAAACTTCCAATGATCCACAGCTTCTGAAGGCAAGCCATTCAACTGGTTGCTTGTTCTCACCATTAGGAAATTTCTCCTTTGTTCTAGTTGCTTCTCTCCTTGATCTGTTTCCATCTGTTGCTTCTTGTCCTGCCTTCAGGTGCTTTGGAGAATAGGGTGGCCCCCACTTTTTTCCCCTGTGGCAGCCCCTCAGATATTGGAAGATGGCTACTGTGTCACCCCTCATCCTTTTCATTAAACTAGACATACCCAATTCTTGCAACCGTTCTTCATATGTTTTCACCTCCAGTCCCCTAATCATCTTTGTTGCTCTTTTTTTGCACTTATTAATCAGGGTGCTCCTAACTAGAGGAGATCTTTTCATGCAGAGTTTCCAGTCTTGGAATGAACATTTCACAGTACTTGCAAACCGAGGGAACAATCCTCGAAATAATTCCAATCCAGCAAGAAAAACATCTCTGGAATTAAGACAGCCCAATTCTAAATGTGAAGTCCTGGGTGTTCGCTGAGCTCGGTTGTTTTCTTGCAGATGTTCCATCACTCAAGTAGGTAACCTCATCAGGGCTAGAAGGGAGGGGTGGGGAGAGGAGGAGGAGAAGGAGAAGGAGAAGGAGAAGGAGAAGGAGAAGGAGAAGGAGAAGGAGAAGGAGAAGGAGAAGAAGAAGAAGAAGAAGAAGAAGAAGAAGAAGAAGAAGAAGAAGAAGAAGAAGAAGAAGAAGAAGAAGAAGAAGAAGAAGAAGAAGAGGAAGAGGAAGAGGAAGAGGAAGAGGAAGAGGAAGAGGAAGAGGAAGAGGAAGAAGAAGAAGAAGAAGAAGAAGAAGAAGAAGAAGAAGAAGAAGAAGAAGAAGAAGAAGAAGAAGAAGAAGAAGAAGAAGAAGAAGAAGAAGAAGAAGAAACAGAAGAAACAGAAGAAACAGAAGAAGAAGAAGGGACAACAATTGTGGGGTCCTTGGTGTTCTCTCAGTTCTGTTGTTTTCTTGCAGATGTTCCATTAACCCAATTAGGTGACATCATTTATGCTGAAAGGAAGTGGAATTTGCTCTCTCCTATAGTATCAGGACTGTAGCAGCCACTATGTAGGACAAACAGAGAGGACAGTATCAGAGTGCATACATGAACTAGCAGTCTGAAAACATGATGAAAATTCCTTAATTTCACAACACATGGACACACTTCACCTTAGTTTCAACTGGGGAACTGTGAGCATTTTAGGCCAGGCCAAATCTAAAAATGCCAGAGAATTTCTGGAAGCATGGCACTGAGACAAATCAGGCATCAACAGGCACGTAGAGATAAACAACGTTTACACACCATTCAAAAGCGACAGCCAACAAGTCAAACAGACCCAAAAGCCTCCTTGCCAGCAATCAACACCTAGATAAGCAGAGATTAACACCAACATTAACACTAGACAAAACAACCAATCCATAAACAACAGCCCAATCCTGGAACTACCCAAAATGAAAACAACGCTGAGAGAACAAGCCACTAGTATGTAGGCGAGAGCAAACCCCACTCCCTTCAAGGTTGAATCAAGACTTCTAGGTTGATGAGGTTACCTACAGTTGGGTCATCAAACATCTGCAAGGAGACAACCAAGTTCGGCGAGCACCAAGGACTCCACTGTTCAACACTGGGCTACAAATATTCTATTCTACAAGTACAGATTCTCTGTCTTTGATTAAAATCCAGGGGAAGAGAACAGCCATGGCCCTCTTCCTCCAAATTCTCAATATGCTTGTGTCTAAGTCGAATTGAAAAGGCACATCGGGGAGACAAGAACCTAATATCCAATATCTCAGGGGCTGCCCCAAAGAAGAGGGAGTCAAGCTATTCTCCAAAGCGCCTGAAGGCAGGACAAGAAGCAACAGATGGAAATTGATCAAGGAGAGAAACAACCTGGAACTAAGGAGAAACTTCCTGACAGTTAGAACAATTAACCAGTGGAACAACCTGCCTCCAGAAGTGGTGAATGCTCCAACACTGGAAGTTTTTAAGAAGAGACTAGACAGCCATTTGTCTGAAATGGTATAGGGTTTCCTGCCTCAGCAGGGGGTTGGACTAGATGGCCTCCAAGATCTCTTCCAGTTCTATTCTGTTCTGTTCTATATTTCTATTCTATATTTCTATTCTATTCTATATACTGACATTTGCCTCATCTTCTCGCATGTGTTCCAATATCTCAGGGGCTGCCCCAAAGAAGAGGGAGTCAAGCTATTCTCCAAAGCACCTGAAGGCAGGATGAGAATCAACAGATGGAAACTAATCAAAGAGAGAAGCAACCTAGAACTAAGGAGAAACTTTCTGACAGTTAGAACAATTAATCAGTGGAACAACCTGCCTCCAGAAGTTGTGAATGCTCCAAGACTGGAAGTCTTTAAAAAGAGACTGAACAGCCATTTGTTTGAAATGGTATAGGGTTTCCTGCCTGTGCAGGGGGTTGGACTAGATGACCCCAAGGTACATTACATTATTATTATTATTATTATTATTATTATTATTGTTGTTGTTGTTGTTGTTGTTGTTGTTGTTCCAGGTTTATTGAGAAGCAAGCTCTCTTGATTTGGTGGGGAGTTTCGTGTCAGTAAATATGCACAGAACTGGAATCTTAATAGAATTATATGGCTAGGAATTCCATTAGACTTTGAGGCTGGTATGGGTGCACCATTTTGAGATGATGGAGGACAGGCTCTGAAAGCACTTTTTCTGTCCAACATTTATTTTTTTTAAAAAAAAGGCATGATCTTTTGCAAGCCTTTAAAGATAATATGTTACAAATGAAGTCCTTGGTGCTCTCTGAGGTTGGTTGCTTTCTTGCTTGCACCCAGTGATGTTCCCTAGTTGGCTAATGAAACGTCTGCAAAAAAAAAAAAACCCCACCATGCTCAGAGACCAACATGAACTCCACAACCTGGAGCTACAAATATTCTTTTCTAACCTAATCAGTTGTTTCTAAACAGAAAGCAAACTCCATTCTCTTATAGCATTGATGGTGTTCCCTAGTTGGGTCATGAAACATCTGCAAGAAAACCACCAAGCTCAGAGAGCACCAAGGAGCCCACAGTCCTCCTCCTCCTCCTCCTCCTCCTCCTCCTCCTCCTCCTCCTCCTCCTCCACCTCTCCCTCCTCCTCCTGCCCTCTTCTAGCACTGATGATGCTACCTAGTTGGGTAATGAAACGACTACAAGAAAACCTCCAAGCTCAGAGAGCATCCAGGACTCCACAGTACAAGCCATAGCTACAAATATTCTTTTTGAACCAAATAGTATCTAAACAGAGATGCTTCTTTCTCCACTCTCTTCTGTCACTGATGATGTTACCTAGTTGGGTAATAAAACATCCGCAAGAAAACCACCAAGCTCAGAGAGCACCCAGATCTATACATCATCTCTTCTAGTAGCATGTTATAAATAATACTGCTGACCTCTCTTGGTTCGAGGCTCTCAGCTCCTTCTACAATATCTCCTTTGTTGCTTCTCTTTTTGATTAGATTCCATCCATTGTTTCTTCTTGTTTTGGAAAATAGATTTGACACCCCTTTCATTGTCTTTGTAGAAGCCATTCTGATTTTTTGTTCTCTATCTTTCTGTTCTTTCTGGTGACCCCAGCTGAAGAATCTCTTGTTTTTACTCTCATTTAGTGAGTAGCCATGTTGACTGAGAGTAAAAGAATAGATGTAACATGTTCGAATATTCCTCTTTTTCTTTTTAAAATCTCTTTAGGGGAACTGACCCCCCCCTTAATAACAGGTATCTACGGAGCATAATTGTTTGCTTACTTGCTAGAAAGTAAGAGCCACTGTAGTCCATAAGGCTTATTCTGGATATGCTGCCTTACAACTTTAATGCTATTCTTTTTCTACTGATTCCTGGTTTTATCTCCTTCCAGGATAAATTCCGTGTTTGATTCTACCCACCGACAGAACATCGTCAGTTAGTTTCCTTATGTAAGGATAATGCAGAGGGCAGGTGAGGACAGTCTCTCTATTTCTAACGTTCAGGTTGCAGACATTGCTAGTTAACACAGCCATAACTGATCCAGTCACATAAAGGGCCACGTCAGAGCCATAATTTAAGAGGCCTGGAACGAAAATGGCAAATATATTTTACACCACCTATGTAAATAAATAACCACTTGCATCTATTAATTCACATCCTGATTTTCCAAGAGAGGTAAATTCAAACCAGTGGGATTTTATCTTATTTATTTTATTTTATTTTATTATTTTATTTTATTTTATTATTGTTTTGTTTTGTTTTGTTTTGTTTTGTTTTACTTTACTTTATTTTATTATTTTTACTTTATTTTATTTTATTTTATTATTTTTATTTATTTTATTTTATAGTTTATATTTTATTTTATTTTATTTTATTTTATTTTATTTTATTTTATTTTATTTTATTTTATTTTATTTTATATTTTATTTTATTTTATTTTATTTTATTTTATTTTATTTTATTTTATTTTATTTTATTTTATTTTATTTTATTTTATTTTATTTTATTTTATTTTATTTTATTTTATTTTATTTTATTTTATTTATCTTTCTGAAACACAGTGGTACTTGGTACTCAACGAGTTTGAAACTCAACACATTTGGTCCTCGGCCCCCATTTTGATGTGAATGTTTTGTCTCGTTTGTTTGATGCTCAGCGCACAAGCAACTTGTCAGCGTTGGCTGTCTTTTGACTCACTCCACTATTCCTGATATGGGAGAAATTTCAATCAATCCAAATAGAACTGGAAGGGACCTTGGAGATCTTCTAGTCCAGCGCTTCTCAACTTATGGGTCGCGACCCCATTTGGGGTTGAACGACCGTTTCGTGGGGGTCGCTGGACACCGCGGTCCGGCATTTTTTTTGTTTTGTTTTGTTTTCGTCGCGTGCACGCCGCACATGCGCGGATCGGCCCGTCGCGGTCCGCCATTTTGTTATTTTTTTTATCGTGCGCGCGCCGCGCATGCACGGTTCGGGCCATCGCACACGCCGTGCATGCGCGGATCGGCCCGTCGCAGTCCGCCATTTTGTTTTTGCTTTTTTTCCCGGCGCGCGCACGCCGCGCATGCGCGGATCGGGCCATCGCACGCGCTGCGCATGCGCGGATCGGCCCATCGCGGTTCGTCATTTTGTTTTTGCTTTTTTTTTGTTGCGCGCACGCCACGCATGCGTGGATCGGCCCGGTGCACACGCGTGTGCACGCTGGGGTCGTGCCGCGCATGGGCGGGGCAAGTGGGGTCTCAACCTGGAAAAGGTTGAGAACCACTGTTCTAGTCCAACCCCTGCTTAAACAGGAGACCCTATTTCATTTCAGACAAGTGATTGTCCAGTGTCTTCTTGAAAACCTCAGTGATGAAGAATCTAGAACTTCTGAAAGCTGCTCCGATCGTTAATTGTCCTCACCGTTAGGAAGTTTCTCCTTAGTTCCAGGTTGCTTCTCTCTGATTAGTTTCCATCCATTGTTTCTTGTCCTGCTTATAGGTGCTTTGGTAAAAAAAAGTTGACCACCTCTTCTTTGTGGCAGCCTCTCAAATACTGGAATATTGGTATCAGGTTCACCCTCCCCATCCTTCTTTTCTCCAGACTAACCATTCCCAAATCCTGTAATTGTTGTTCATATGTTTTAGTCTCCAGGCCTTTAATCATCTTAGTTGCTCTTCTTTGCACTTTTTCCAAAGTCTCAACATCTTTTTTGTAATGTGGTTACCAAAGCTGGATCCAGAATTCCAGGTGAGGCCTTACTAAGGCTTTACAAAGTGTTACTAATACTTCATGTAATTTTGATTCTATGCCTGTTTATACAACCAAGGATTTTAGTACTCATTGTGCCTCCCAGAACCAATTAACAATGAGTACCGAGGTACCTCTATAATTGCTCAATATTAGAACCAGATCTTGAGTAGGACTAGACCATAACATTGTCGGAGCCCCTGTCTCTGCACAACTTTCTCTTTTTCTGAACCTTTATGCGTGTCACATCAAATCTTGGCATTAAACTGTTAATCTTGCAGAATCTGTTAGGACAGTTCACAATTTTGGGGGTGGGGGAGCAATACAAAAGAATACATTCAGGGCATAGACCTCGGGGAAAATGATAGCAAAACTATGTCAGGGATGAAATCCTTTTCAGAAAAAAAAATCTGGCAAGGAGAAATGTATACAAATAATTGGGGAAATGTACAGGGAAATCACTTCTGCATTTTTGGTAGTCTCTACACCCTTCCCAATTCCTCAGTATGGTTGATGGTCCAGAATGGTTGATGGTCTGATAGAAATATGTGACCAAAACCCATCCTTCAAATCGGAAGAAAATAAAAGTTGGTAGACTCAACCCCAAATGAATATTTCTTTCTTATGTTCCTGTTCTAAGTTTCCTCCAGGAAGTGGTTGGTCACTCGTACATATACAAATATATATATTTTTACTAGTCGGATCAGAATAACAGTTGAGAGGGACCTTGGAAGTATTCTAGCCCAACCCCCTATTTAACAAGAAGACCCTATATCATTCTGGACCAATGTCTTTTTAAAAACCTCCAGTGATGGAGCACCCATAACATCTGAAGGCAAGCTAGTCCATTAATGATTTTCACCACATTAAGAAATGCCTCCTTAGTTCTAGATTGGACCTCTGTTTAATAATCTTCTATCTGTCGCACTTGTCCTCCTTTGGAGAATAAACTTGCTCTCTCCTGGAGTATCAGCCCTGTGTGTTGGAGCATCTGCAAGAGGTTCATCCACCAGGGAAATGTGAACCACTCTTTTCAAGGAGGTGCTTGATAGAAAAGGTGGATAGAGAAAAATTCTTTTCTCTATCACACAATACTAGGACAAGGGGGCACTCCCTAAAGCTAGTAGGTAAGAAAGTGAGGACAAATAAAGGGAAATATTTCTTCACCCAGAGGGTCGTTGGTTTATGGAATTCACTTCCAGAAGAGGTTGTGACAGCTGTCAGCCTTGATAGCTTCAAGGCAGGGTCAGACAGATTCATGGATGCCAAGTGTATCGGTGGTTATTAAAACGGATGTCCATGTGCCGCCTCTATGTTGGTTGAGGCAGGCAAGATTCCCTTGAGTACCGCTCCGAGTCTTCAGAGAGGAGCGGCATACAAATCCGAATAAATAAATAAATAAATAAATTTGTTGGGGGTCAAGGGAAAGGGAGGGTTTTGCCTTCTCTTTCTGCTCAAGATCCCCATGTACAATTGGTGGGCCACTGTGTGACACAGAATGCTGGACTCGATGGGCTTTGGCCTGATTCAGCATGGCTCTTCTTATGTTCTTAAATGTCCTCCAAATTTTAGGAGAAGATCCTTGCACTGAATCATGGAATAACAGAGTTGGACGGGACCTCAGAGGTCTTCTACTCCAACCTTCTGCTCAGGCAGGAGAGCCTATACCATTTCAGGCAATTGGTTGTCTTATCTCTTCATAAAAACCTCCAGTGTTGGACAGTGGTGGGATTCAGCCAGTTCGTACCACTTTGGCAGAACCAGTAGCTAATTTTTTTGTTGCCCAGGCCCAGAATGGACTTCCGGAAGCGGCATCCACAAAGAGAACCGGTTGTTCACCTATTTGAATCCCACCACTGGTGTTGGAGCACCCACAACTTCTGAAGGCAAGTCGTTCCACTGATTAATTGTTCTCCTATCAGGAAATTTCTCCTTAGGTTGGTTCCCTCCTTGATTACTTTCCACCCATTGCTTCTTGTCCTGCCCTTGGGCACTTTGGAGAATCTGGTGCACTAGAGAATGCTTGGCATTTTGGCCCCCCTCCCCCCAATTTTCTCCAGGGCAGGATTTAAACGGAGTGTGTTGTTTGTTTTTAGTGAGTTGGTCAATATTGTACCCTGGCTCAGTATTTCCAAAAAGACATTGATCATTTCCTCTTCCTCTTCCTCTTCCTCTTCCTGGGAAAGCTATAGAACATTCATTCAACCGTCACAAAGATTCATGCATGCTCATTTCCATTCTACAAAGCTTTGTAGTCATACAATATTCATACGTATCAATAGATGTGGCAGCTTAGAACAATTGCCCTAATGATAGCTTTGAGGCCGAAAAGTGAGAAATTGGAAAAGGGAGTTCTAAAGTCCACCTTTCTCGTAGCAGGTGGAGAGCACAAAGCTCCAGCCCAGGTAGTTTTAGTAGTTATCTGTTTAGACAACTTCCATTTGTTGAGGACACAGAACATAGAATAATAGGGTTGGAAGAGGCTTTGGTGGTCTTCTAGTCCAATCGCCTATTTGAGTAGGAGACCCTATACCAGGGTAGGCAACCTTGCCACTTTTATGACTTGTGGACTTCAACTCCCAGAATTCCTGAGCCAGCCATGCTGAGGGGAAAGGGAGAGGTTTCCAAGCTGAGCCATGCTGGCTCAGGAATTCTGGGAGTTGAAGTCCATGAGTCATAAAAGAGCCAAGGTTGCCTACCCCTGGCCTAGTCTATTAAGCCTGACAGGAGTAGATTATCAGAAACTGGTAGGCCTAGTCCACAGGTAGGCAGCCTTGGCTCTTTTATGACTTGTGGATTTCAACTCCCAGAATTCCTGAGCCAGCCATGCTGAGGGGAAAGGGAGAGGTTTCCAAGCTGAGCCATGCTGGCTCAGGAATTCTGGGAGTTGAAGTCCACGAGTCATAAAAGAGCCAAGGTTGCCTACTCCTGGTCTAGTCTAATGAAGAGAAGGACGAGGGGTGACAGGATAGCAGCCTTCCAGTATCTGAGGGCCTGCCACAAAGAAGAGGGAGTCAACCTTGGCTCTTTTATGACTCATGGACTTCAACTCCCAGAATTCCTGAGCCAGCCACACTGAGGGGAAAGGGAGAGGTTTCCAAGCTGAGCCCTGCTGGCTCAGGAATTCTGGGAGTTGAAGTCCACGAGTCATAAAAGAGCCAAGGTTGCCTACCCCTGCGCTATACCATTTCAAACAAATGGTTGTTCAGTCTCTTTTTGAAAGCCTCCAGTGATGGAGCACCCACAGCTTCTAAAGGCAAGCCATTCTACTGATTAATTGTTCTCTCTGTCAGGAAATTTCTCCTTAGTTCTAGGTTGCTTCTCTCCTTGGTTAGTTTCCATCCATAGTTCCTTGCCTTGTCTTTTGGTGCTTTGGAAAATAGTTTGACCCCCCATCTACGTAGAAGCCTCTCAAATATTGGAACCTGTTATCATATCTCCCCTAGTCCTTCTTTTCATTAGGCTAGAAATCTGGGAGTTGAAGTCCACAAGTCATAAAAGAGCCAAGGTTGTCTACCTCTGGGCTAGACATACCTAATTCCCGTAACCGTTCTTTGTAAATTTTAGCCTCCAGTCTCCTGATCATTCTTGTTGCTCTTCTCTGCACTATTTCCAAAGTCTCAACATCTTTCTTATATTGTGGGGACCAGAACTCCAAGTGTGGTCTTACTAAGGCTTTGTAAAGAAGTTTTGGATACATATGGATACTCAAGAATTTTTATCTGTTAGGTACCCCAGTCCTCCAGAAAGCTGAAGGTGGTGCACGGGGTTGATGACATTAGGGTTTTCCATCTATCTCCATGTAGTATGGAGAAGGAAGCAGCTATCATTGGTCTTGCAGCTCTACTGTGGACCGTCCTCTTCTCCATTTCTCCCAGAGAGTAATGCCCTCACTTTGTAGCACTGATGATGTTACCTAGTTTGGTAATGAAACTTCTGCAAGCAAACAAACAAACAAACTGAGAGAGCAACCCCACAGTCCTCCTTCTCCTCCATTCCACAAACACCACTCCCTTCTAGCACATGATGATGTTATCTAGTTGGGTCATGAAATGTCTGCAAGAAACCAGCCAACCTCAAAAGGCATCAAGGAGTCCACAATTCAACCGTGAGCTACAAATATTCTCTTCTATCAGCACTACATTTTTGTTTCTGTGCATTGCGGAAACCCAAAACATAATTCAAACCATGTACTCTACTTGGCTAGACTTATGAGACACAGCGATGACCAGGATCACTTGTGACTTTAAAGAGTGAGACAAAACAATAACCATCCTCTGCTAAATGCCAGTGTCTCCAAGAATCTTTGCTCTTTTCGTCCATGTCACATTTTCAATAATATCCGAAGAAGGATAGGGTGTAAAGGTTTCCCTGATTAGGTATGGATCTGGCTTAAAACACAATTAATTTTGGACTTCAAGCAGACATTCTCCAAATTAATTGGATGTAAATGGATGCATTTTGAAATGAACATAGGAGGGCAGAGAGAGGGCCTCCTGTAACAAAGCCCTCTTGGGCTAAATCTATTAGTCAAGAGTGTGTGCAAAAGTAGAAGTCTTCCTAGCGTTGCAAAGCAAAGTGACTCTTTAAATAACCAGGTAGATAGGAACTGAATTGGCAGGAAGATGGACACACCGTTACAAAGATGGGGAAGCAGAGAACCAGGAGTTATGGTGGATTTCACTGGTGCAATTAACCAAACGTGGCAAGAGTATCTAGACAGAGTAAACTAGCTAGACACTTTGTGAAGATATTCTGTGTCGGCAAAGGCTGATCAACTGACTGATGGCTGGAGGCCTATCAGATCTGAAGTTCAGATTTCCAGAGTGATGGAGTTTTAGAAAGCTACATTTCTTCAGTGATTTGCTTCTCTATTCCTTCTCTTAGTATTTTTCTTGTTTTTAATCTACTTTCAAGATAAGGATGGTGGAGGTTATCTTGAGGTCACACTGATAGAAACTACAGCCACCCATCAGAATAACAGAATAACAGAGTTGGAAGGGACCTTCTAGTCCAACCACATTCTCAAGCAGGAGACCCCAGACCAGTGTTTCTCAACCTTGACAATTTTAAGGCATGTGGACTTCAACTCCCAGAATTCCACAGCCAGCATTGCTGGCTGTGGAATTCTGGGAGTTGAAGTCCACATGCCTTAAAATTGTCAAGGTTGAGAAACACTGCCCTAGACCATTTCCTGTTCAAGCAGTAGACCCTATACTAATGGCTGTCTAATCCTCCAGTGATGGAGCACTCACAACTGACTTCAGGGGCTTTGGAGAACAACTTGACTCCCTCTTCTTTGGGGCATCCCCTGAGATATTGGAAGACTGCTATCATATCACCCCTCGTCCTTCTCTTCATTAAACTGGACATACCCAATTCCAGCAACCGTTCCTTATATGTTTCAGCCTCCAGTCCCCTGATCATCTTTGTTGCTCTTCTCTGTACTCTTTCTAGAGTCTCAACATATTTCTTACATCGTGGTGACCAAAACTGGATGCAGCATTCCAGGTGTGGCCTTACCAAGGCATTGTAAAGTGGTATTAACACTTTAACATAATTCACTTACCATAGTGATTAAGTGGTCATGAAACTGGCTTGGTCACATGGCTGACTGGCTTTATGACTGTCATGATTGATGACCATCATGGACAGGCCCCAGTACAGTCAGAAGTTAAGGACTATTTTTATACACACACCAACAATGAAACGTAGTGTGATAGCCACTAAATGGGCAACATGAGCTTTCATGAGATTAAGCTGTTATATATATAACATTCACGGCAATTGACAGATTCTCCTGTATGTTTTTTCCTACCAACTTTCTTTTTAATTCTTAAAAGTGCTTTTTAATCCATAAACTCAAGACAAAGCGAAAACAATTACCAAGTACAATGACGCATTATAATACCTAAAGCAAATGAAACCAGCAAACCAGAAAATAACTAAAAAAAAGTTAATAATTAACATTAGGGCAAAGGAAGTCCATACGTGTTAAAATCAATTGCATATATAACAGTGATAAAAATTCAAACTTGACTACAGAGAATTATTCTAATCAGTGGAGCAGCTTGCCTCTTGGAGTTGTGGGTGTTCCATTGCTGAAGAAAAAGTTTGGGCAATCATTGGTCCAGGATTTTACATTGACTCCTGCGTGAGCAAGGGGTTTATTTATTTATTTATTTATTTATTTATTTATTTATTTATTCGATTTGTATGCCGCTCCTCTCCGGAGACTCGGAGCGGCTCACAACATATACAAAACATCAAAGAATCCGAACAACAACCCACAGTCATCCCCAGGCCTGCTGGCAAAGATAAGTTTTAAGGTTCTTTCCAAAGGCAGGGAGAGTGGGAGAAACGCGGACTTCAAGGGGCAGTTGGTTCCAGAGGGTGGGCGCCACAACAGAGAAGGCCCTCCCCCTAGGACCCGCCAAACGACATTGTTTCGCTGACAGGATCCGGAGGAGGTCGACACTGTGCACTCTCATCGGTCGTAGGGAAGTAGGAAGGTTGGACTAGAAGACCTCTAAGTTCTCTTCCAACCCTATTATTCTACGATTCTAACTTGATCAGATTCGATACAACATCAATAGATGTGCAATAGTGGTGAATATCTGTAGCTCAATCCCAAATCCTTAATCTCTACCCACAGTGACACCAAAAAGCACTAGTTCAATCACAGCAACACAAATATCATCAGCCACACTACCACCCACCACACTCGTGAGTTCCTCAAAGCCTGGCCCTCCACACACAATTCCATCCATGGACACATCAGCCTACAACCAGGACCCCTCAGGATCCAAATCAACTGCACAGCCAACCAGAGATGGCACTTCTATTGTTCTCACTATTAGGAAGTTTCTCTTTAATTCCAAGTGGCTTCTCTCCTTGATTAGTTTCCATCCATTGTTTCTTGTCTTGCCTTCTGGTGTTTTGGAGAATAGGTTGATCCCCTCTTCTTTGTGGCAGCCCCTAGGGGTGACATGATATCAGTGTTCCAAATTTGAGGGGCTGCCACAAAGAAGGGGAGGGTCAACCTATTTTCCAAAGCACCCAAAGGCAGGACAAGAAGCAATGAATGGAAACTAAGCAAGGAGAGAAGCAAGCTAGAACTAAGGAGAAACTTCCTGACATTGAGAACAATTAACCAATAGAATGGCTTACCTCCATAAGTTATGGGTGCTCCAACACTGGAGACCTTTAAGAAGAGACTTGACAGCCATTTGTCTGAAATGGTATAGGGCAGTGATGGCGAACCTTTTAGAGACTGAGTGCCCAAACTGCAGCCCCAAACCCACTTATTTATCACTGGGTGCCAGATGGGCAGGGCCCACTGGGTGGGCATGGCTGTGGTGCTCATGGCAGACTGAGTGGGTATGGCCAAGATGGGTGTGATCACCTCAGTTGCTCGTGGGGAGGGACACCTGTGGGGGCTGGGCAGGGTTGGGTAAATCCAGGGGGTCACTGGCAGGTTGGATGGTGGGCAGGAGGCTCGTCCTGTTGGGTGAGGCAAGGCAAGGCGAGGCAGAGTGGGGTAGCCATTGTCGCAGAGCAAGGCAAGGCAGGGGCCGGGGCGGCCACTGCATGACACCATTGGCCCCTGCACATAGAGGCCAGCGAGCACATGGGTGCTGGGATGGACCCAGCTACGTGGACCTCGGTGAGTTACCGGGCGGCTGGTTGAAGAGGGACAGTTGCCATCTCTGGGGCATGGTGCGCGTGCCCACAGAGAGGGCTCTGAGTGCCACCTCTGGTACGCGTGCCACAGGTTCGCCACCACTGGTATAGGGTCTTCTGCTTGAGCAGTAGATTGGACTGGAAGACCTCTAAGGTCCCTTCCAACTCTTGTTATGCTGTCATATTATGGTGCCAAATTCCATCCCTTCATCCTGTTTGTAACTTCTCTGACAATCTGTATTCTAGAATGTGTGTAATACCTTTATTTTATTTTATTTTACTCTTTCATCAACATTTGTTTCGCCTTAGTCTTCTCTTTTGCTGAGTTGCCCAAAGATTTCCTAATTTCCACAATAAATCCCCTTATCTGTATCTTCTTCTCCGCCAGCTCAATTACTCTCATTATTTGCCATATCCTGCTTGCTTTAATCTGGTTTACGGGTTCTTTCCACCAATGTGCTTTTTGTTTGCTTGTTTGTTTTTTTCAAAAGCTTCTGTTTTGTTCCATCACTTCAGATGCACAGTTAGGGGAGAAATGGATGTGTCTTACGTTTTGTGTGGTACAATGGGATTGGCTGCTTTTGAATAAATACATATAGCAAGCTAGTTGAGGACTTGAGAATGATGATATTTTTGACCCCTCCCTTGGCTTCAGCCTGGTCATCTCCTACATGGATGGATGGATGGATGGATGGATGGATGGATGGATGGATGGATGGATAGATGCAGCTAGAAGAACTGAATAGATAGAAGAGATAGATACAGTTAGAAGAGAGAGGTAGATAGATAATAGATGACAAAAAAGATAAAATATAAGTAGATAGGTAGATAGATGATAGATAGATAGATAGATAGATAGATAGATAGATAGATAGATAGATAGATAGATAGATAGATAGATAGATAGATAGATAGATAGGCAGGCAGGCAGACAGATAGAGAGAGAGACAGACAGACAGACAGACAGACAGACAGGCAGGCAGACAGACAGACAGACACTCAAGCACTGGAAATCAGGAGTCCAGGCAGTTCAAATGCAGTGTTTGTTTGTTTGTTTTTTTGTTTTTTTTTTTTTAAAAAAAAAGGGTGCCAGAACTCATACATGTTATACAACCCACCTTGCCTATCCTACAAAGTTCCATCCAAAAAGGGTGCCGGAACTCCGTTCTGGGCATTGTATGATTAAAAAAAAGCCCTGTTCAAATGAATATAATAGGTTTATTGCAAGCTTATATGCTGTCTACAAGAATCTGAACTGCTAACAGTAAAGCAAATAAATGGTAGATAAGAGTCAATGGAATACAAGGTTGGGCTGGACTTCAGTAGATCTGTTGTGAGTGTGAAGAGACTGATGATATGTTTGACCCATCCATCAGGCTCAGCCTGGTCATCTCCTACATGGATGGATGGATGGAGAGAGAGAAAGAGAGAGAGAGAAAGTCAAGCACTAGAAATCAGGAGTCCAGGCAATTCAAATGAATATATAAGCTTATTGCTCTACAAGAATCAGAACTGCTTACAGTCAAAGCAAATTGGGGGTAGATAAGAGTCAATGGAATTAAAGATGGGCTGGACTTTGATCTCTTGTGGGGGTGAAGGAACTCAAGACCAATGACATGCTTGACCCCTCCCTCGGGCTCAGCCTGGTCATCTCCTACACTACCTCCATCACCACCTCAATATTTAGAAGAGAACACATTTCTCTAGAATAGTTAGATAGACCAAGAATAATTTGGTACCATTGAAGATTGATCATGGCTCAAAACAGAGTCAACAAAACAAAAGCTAAATATCTCATTGAAGAACAGCAATCTCTACCTGATTTCATTAATCAACATATCTTAATTAGGATATCCAGGTTCAAACATAATATACTTTTCATACACGTTGTTTGGAGTGGTTAAAAGAAGGGCTTAGTTCTTCCATCTTTTATGGATTTTTCTCTTTTAGTTTGGCGTGAAATTAATGAGATCAGAATTGCCAGCTGGTCAATTATGTGATGTAGATTATTTTAAAATCATCCTTCCTCTCTCCTTAACTTTTGAAAGCTGCCTATAGCAACAGTAAGCTTCCTTTCCTTTCCTTTCCTTTCCTTTCCTTTCCTTTCCTTTCCTTTCCTTTCCTTTCATTTCCTTTCCTTTCCTTTCCTTTCCTTTCCTTTCTCCTTTCCTTTCCTTTCCTTTCCTTTCCTTTCCTTTCCTTTCCTTTCCTTTCCTTTCCTTTCCTTTCCTTTCCTTTCCTTTCTCCTTTCCTTTCCTTTCCTTTCCTTTCCTTTCCTTTCCTTTCCTTTCCTTTCCTTTCCTTTCCTTTCCTTTCCTTTCCTTTCCTTACCTGTCCCTTCCCGTCCTTTCCTTTCCTTTCCTTTCCTTTCCTTTCCTTTCCTTTCCTTTCCTTTCCTTTCCTTTCCTTTCCTTTCCTTCCCTTCCTTTCCCTTCCCGTCCTTCCCTTCTCTTCCCTTCCCTTCTCTTCCCTTCCCTTCTCTTCTCTTCCCTTCCCTTCCCTTCCCTTCCCTTCCCTTCCTTCCCTTCCCTTCCCTTCCCTTCCCTTCCCTTTCCTTTCCTTTTCTTTCTTTCCTTTCCCTTTCTTTCTTTCTTTCTTTCTTTCTTTCTTTCTTTCTTTCTTTCTTTCTTTCTTTCTTTCTTTCTTTCTTTCTTTCTTTCTTTCTTTCTTTCTCCTTCTGTCCTGGCTACTTTTTACAGAGGCACGATGGAGATCATTTTAACAAACTGCATCACTGTCTGGTTTGGTAGCAGCCGTGCCTCAGATAGAAAGTCCATATAGAGAGTGGTGAGGACAGCCAAGAAGATCATAGGAAGCTCGCTCCCTGGTAGTCAGGATGCTGCTTATAAGCACTATGTACTTAGAGTTCAAAGCATTGTTAGAGACCCCCCACACACATACACACTCACTTTATAGCCTGTTTCTGTTGCTCCCCTCTAGGAGGAGGTTTTGAAGTATGTCTTGCAGGCCTACCTGATTCTGTAACAGCTTTGTTCCCTAACCCATCTGTCTAGTAAACTCGCAAGATTCGTTTTTCTCGTCATGCACATGTACACTTAACCTGAACTAAACTGTATTGTTTATCTGTGTCATATGTGAATATATGCATAATTCTGTATTTATTTATTTATTTATCTCATATTTATGTAGTGTACATCAGAGGTGGTGATCCTTTGAGAGCTGAATTCTATGAAATTTCATTTTAATGTATGTCGATTAGTGTACATTCAAAGTGACAATAAAGTTATTATTCTATTCTATTCTGTTCTGTTCTGTTGTCCTTCCTTCCTCCCTTCCTTCCTTCGTAGAAAGAAAAGAAGAAAGGAAGGAAGGAAAGAAGGACAGGCAGGAAAGAAAGAGGGAGGGAGGGACGAAGGAAAGAAAGAAAGAAAGAAAGAAAGAAAGAAAGAAAGAAAGAAGGCAGGAAGGAAGGAAGGAAGGAAGGAAGGAAGGAAGGAAGGAAGGAAGGAAGGAAGGAAGGAAGGAAGGAAGGAAGGAAGGGCAGGATAGTGAGGAAGTAATGAAGGATTTGATTTTGGAAAGGGAGAAGTAACGATAAGGAAGAAATTTCAAAAATATTCTCCAGCCTTCCGAAAGAGCAATGAGAGAGAAAAAGAATTCAAAACAATCCACCTTAATTTTGTTTGGTATATGATGAAGTAGAGAAAAAACTCGAACCCACTTCTAAGATTCTATCACTCTACCATGAAGAGCATTCGTACAAATGCTGGTTCCTGTGTTTCTTGACCTGGCCTAACTCAAAGGGCTGACCATAATTGTGCTTTTCCTGCTAGAGAACATAAATGGTTTGCAATCAGAATCAATGGATCACAAGTGGAAGACATATATTAAAGGCAACCAGGACAATTAAGGACACAAAAAAGACTCAGCAATTCCTTTCTGACTGCCTTGTTTTTTTAAAGTTATTGCCTTAATTTGGACCTGAGTTTGTTGAATTCATCTAAAGGATTCAACCCTTGCCCAATCACAGGTGTGTGTGACTATGGATTCATCCCATGCTCACAACATTCATTCCAATTAACTCTGGCTAGAAGGAAGAGTTATACTAATATTGAAGAGATGGTGGAATAAAAGCATCAAAGAAAGGAAATGAAAGGAGGGACCAAATGAAATGTGAATGACAAAATTTTTAAAAAAGATTGAAGGAAGCAGAAGCTTTGACCTATTAGAGGGATGCTATATCACCAAATAGAGGTTTGAATATGGTTAAGAATAGATTGTTAGAAGTATCATTATAACGAGATAGTAAGGATTTGTAATCAGAATACAGGGAAATAAGAATATGCTAAGAACTTTGAATAAGGGATGCTTTTGGTTGCCCAAATATAACTTGTTTTGAAATGATAAGTGATTGGGATCCTTTGAACATGGATGGAAAATTAAAATGGAAAAAAGCAAAAATAGGATATGGTTTAAATAAGTGAAAATTGAGTGCGAATGCAATTAAGATATGCTTTGGTTAGAAAAAGATATTTTAAACTGATATTACTGATATTATTAGAAAAAATGTAACAAAGGTTGATATGCAATTGCACGCTTACTAACAGTAATAAGAATTGTATTTGCTTAGTGCAGAAAAATGGTTATTATCAGAAAAAGAGAGAATATACTGGCAGGTGTAACATTGGATTCAGTTGTAAGAAGCTTATATGTACCAGAGAATTACTAATGGACTCAGCCATCACGTTGTCTATTGAGCACTTGTTTGTGAAAATAGAAAATTAATAAAACATTTATTTTAAAAAATTGTTTAATCGTTTTAAATAATTAAATTGAATTTTTGAATTGTCCCGCATTAAGTTGCCCCATGGGGAGTAGGCCACACCAAATTGACCACGGCGAGTTGGCCTATTCCAGGCCAGAAGAAGCCAGCAATAGACAAACGTTAGCAGGGAAGATGGCATGGAGAAACGAGGCAAAATTTCTTCTAGCTGGGTGCCAAAATTGTGGCACGCAGTGTGTTCAGACAATGCCACAGCCAATGAAACGTGCATTGCACTGTTGATTGTCTATGGCAGGGGTAGGCAACCTTGGCTCTTTTATGACTCGTGGACTTCAACTCCCAGAATTCCTGAGCCAGCCATGCTGAGGGGAAAGGGAGAGGTTTCCAAGCCGAGCCATGCTGGCTCAGGATTTCTGGGGGTTGAAGTCCTCGAGTCATCAAAGAGCCAAGGTTGCCTACCCCTGGTCTATGGAGATTCTCAGTCATCTGGGTCATGGTTATCCCAAAGGTTTTATGCTTCTTTTTTTTCTTCAAAAGACAACTGGACTTTGTTTTTTCCTTGAAGACGTTTCGTTTCTCATCCCAGGAAGCTTCTTCCATTCTGACTGAAGAAATTCAGTTCTGACTGTAATTGTTGATTGTGGTAGGATTTATGCTCCCTCTGTTGGCCAGGAATTCCTGTCTGGACTCTTTTTTCCCCCACGTGGCATCTCTTCTTTGGAACAATCTCATGGGAATTCTTACATACAATTTTTTTTTCCATCGCAGATGTGTGAAGAGGAAGAAAATGCTGGGGCATTTGTTCTGAGCTCATTCATTATTGTGGACATCAGATTGAAAAGTTCTTTTGGAGTTCTGGAATTTTGTTATTATTGTTTGCCATCTTACCAGCCTGAGTTATAACAAAAATTAGAGATGGAAGCTATTTTGTAGGTCAGTATAACAGAATAACAGAGGGAAGATCCTCTAGTCCAAGCCCCTGATTTAGCAGGAGACCCTATTCCATTCAGGACAAATGTCTGTCCAATCTTTTCTTGAAAACCTCCAGCATCCTAACTTCTGGAGGCAAGTTGTTCCACTGGTTAATTGTTTTCCTTGTCAGGAAATTCTTCCTTAGTTCTAGGTTGCTTCTCTCCTTGATTAGTTTCCATCCATTGCTTCTTGCCCTGCCTTCAGGTACACTCCTCCTCCTTTTCCTCCTTTCTCTCCTCCTCCTCCTCCTCCTCCTCCTGCTGTCTTCCAGTACTCCAAGAACTATTACAGGGTAGAGGGTACATCCAAGGTAAATCCCTTGGATGAGACTGGACAGTCATTTGTCTGGAATGGTATAGGGCAGAGGTCCCCAACCTATGGGCCATGGCCCAGTACCGGGCCGTGGCCTCTTGGCCACCAGGCTGCATAAGTGGCTGGCCAGTATGTATGTGTGTGTACCAGGGCTCACCCTCCCTCATGCCAGCACTAGCCTTGTGCAACCCTTGGTGTGACTCTCACGCCGGCACTAGCCTCAACACTAGCCTCACCACGGCCCTCGCACCAGCGCTAGCAGCCCCTTTTATGAAGCTCGCCTGCTCATGGCCCTGTTCACACGTATGCCTGTGCCGCTACATTTGGGTACGTGTGCATGTGCACGTAAAGGTGTCTGCCCCTCCCTTTCCCACCAGGCCGTCAACCCAGAAAGTTTGGTGAGCCCTGGTATAGGGTCTCCTGCTCAGGCAGGGGGTTGGACTAGAAGACCTCCAAGTTCCCTTCCAACTCAGTCATTCTGTCTATTTCATCTCAGGTGGAATTTGGTGGAGGCTCTGCCGCTGCTCCTATTCATCCCCCCCACTTTTTTGCTGAGTAGCCTTTTCCCCTATAATCTCTTCCCCTCTGAGCATCTCTGTTTCCACCTTGTCCACTTGACTATTCCTTACAACTTTGCTAATAGCTAACCAGATTTTCTCTGCAAGGTAGCAGAGTATACAATAACCTGCAATTATTGCCCATTTAGTCTCTCCTGTGTGTCTTTTTATTCCCTCATGCACCCTACCTCAATGTTACTTTTCTGCTGATTTTACTACCACATTAATTACTGCTGAGAAAGATGCTGGAGTGGGAAGCAAGGGGGGGGGAGACTCCGCCACCTCACAGAGTCAGCTGCTGGTAAATTGCATCCACTGTCTGGTGTCCAGCTGTAGGGATATCTCCAATTGGTGGGATCTGAGCTTCAGAATAACGGAGTAAACAGTGAGGAGGGACCCTGGAGGCCTTCTAGTCCAGCCCCTTTCTCAGGAGAGGAAACCCTCTACCATTTCAGACAAATGGTTGTCCAGTCTCTTCTTGAAAACCTCCAGTATTGGAGCACCCATAACTTCTGGAGGCAAGTTGGTCCATTGATTAATTGTTCTAACTGTCATGACATTTCTCCTTAGCACTTAGACTTATATATGACTTCATACTGCTTTACACTCCTCTCCAAGTTGTTTACAGAGTCAAAATATTCTCCCCAACAATCTGGGTCCTCCTTTTACCAATCTTAGAAGGACAGAGGCTGAGTTAACCTTGAGTCAGTGAGAACTGAACTGCTGGCAGATGGCAGAGTTGGCCTGCAATGCTGCATTCTAATCATGTGCCACCACGGAAGTTCGGGAACCATACCAGAAAAAACCTTTAGAGGTAAAGGAACCCAACACCCCAAATGTACGTGAATTATACGGGCAATATGAACCACCAGAATTATGAAAAAGGATACTGCTCAGGATTGAATTGTGGGGTCCTTGGTGCCCTCTGACTTGTTTTATAGCAGATATTTCATGACCCAGCTAGGTAACACCATCAGTGCTAAAAGGGAGTGTAGTGAAGGAGAAGTAGGTCTGTGGGGTCCTTGGTGCTCTCTCAGCTTGGTTTTCTTGCATATGTTTTGTTACCAAACTAGATAACATTGTCGGTGCTAGTAAGGGAACAGTGTTTGTTGTCATTTTATATACTAGTGGCTTGTTCTGTCCATGTTGGTGGCAGTGGACTTGGTGGTTCCTTGATTGGGCTGCTGGCTTGTTTGTCTGAGTTGGTAGTTCCTTGATGGGAGTATTGTTTACTGCTTCGATTGTTGGTCTAGTATTAATTTTGGTGTTAATCTCTACTTATCTGGGTGTTGATTGCTGATGAGGAGATGTTTTGGTCTGTGTTTCCTTTTGACTTTTTGATTGTTTCTTTTGAATGATGTGTAGATGTTGTTCATCTCTATGTGCCCATTGATGGTTGTATGAGTGCCAATGTGCCAAGGTTTTTCTAGCATTCTTGGATTTTGCTTGGTCTCAAATGCTCACAGTTTCCCAGCTGAAACTGTGGTGAAGTCTATTGATGTGTTGTGAAATTAAGGATTTTTCCATCATGTCTTCTGACTGCTACTTGGTGGCCATGAATGCTCTCTGCTAGTGTTCTGCCTGTTTGTCCTACAGAGTGGCTGTTGATCCAAATATATTCTTCTATCTATTGCTAATTTAGAATAGATCAACAAAGATGACACGGTGATTTGAGGATATATCCCTTGCAGAGTGGCTGAAGGAAAGTGAGATGTTTACTCTGGAGAGAAGAAGTTGGAAGAAGTTTATATCCTGCCTTTTCCACTTTCTTATTTTTTATTTTTTTTTTGGAAATAACTCAATATCAGGGTTTAAGTTCATAAGAGAATCTACAGAGAATATGGTCTGGAAGCCTTTGCCTGCCACATAAATGAGAATCAGAAATAACTACAGGGAGTTCTCAACTTTCTTTGATACCTGAAGTAGTAAAAGAGGAAATAAAGAAGAAGCCCCCCAACTTATGTCTACAACTGTCATTGTAAGCAAGCTGGTTGTGAAATAAGTAGCAGTCAATTTTACAACTTTTTTTTGTATAGTTCTTACATGACTCACTGAAGTTGGATGAAGAGGAGGAGGAGGAGGAGGAGGAGGAGGTGGTGGTGGTCTGTGGGGTCCTTGATGCTCTCTGAGCTTGGTGGTTTTCTTGCAGATATTTCATGACCCAACTAGGCAACATCATTAGTGCTAGAAGAGAGAAGGGTTTGTGGAGAGGAGGAGGAGGAGGAGGAGGAGGAGGAGGAGGAGGAGGAGGAGGAGGAGGAGGAGGAGGAGGAGGAGAAAGAGGACTGTGGGCTCCTTGGTGCTCTCTGAGCTTGGTGGTTTTCTTGCAGACATTTCATGACCCAACTAGGCAACATCATTAGTGATAGAAGGGAGGAGGGTTTGTGAGGAGGAGGAGGAGAAGGACAAAGAGAAGGAGAAGGAGAAGGAGAAGGAGAAGGAGAAGGAGAAGGAGAAGGAGAAGGAGAAGCAGGAGAGAAGAATGAGAGAAAAAGAGGAGAGTGGGAGAATGAGAGAAAAAAAGGAGAGGAAGGGGAAGGGAAGGGAAGGGAAGGGAAGGGAAGGGAAGGGAAGGGAAGGAGGAGGGGAAGGAATTGGAGAAAAGGAGAAAGAGAAAGAGAAGGTGAAGGGTGAAGAGAAGGGGAAGGAAAAGGAGAAGAGGAAGGGGAAGGAGAAGGGGAAGGAGCAAAGGAGAAATGGAGAAGGAGAATAAGAGGAGAAGGAGGACGGAAGAGAGAGGAGAAAAAATATATCCATAAAATATTTATATAAAATTAGTTGAGTTCTCTAACATATTATTAAACCTAGCCGTATAAACTATCTATTGTCCCATCTCAGTTTTAGTACAATCTGTTATTTCAATACAGTGATATTTATATAGTATGCTTAGATCCTTAATATTCTATTATGTAGACGCCTCTGAGCATTAAATGCAGATAAGAGAGACAAAAGGGGAAAAGAGGGGGATATTTTATCAATATTAATTACACTTTGAATGTTAATGTTACAAGCATTCTAATGCCTTGACTTCTCTTCAGAATTAAACACAGTGAATAGACAACCAAAAGAAAACACAAAGGAAGAGTGTACATTGAAGTATTTGTTTTACAACGATGGTTCCAGGCTTAAGGTAAATGGCTTGTTATTAAAATCTCCACGGTATTGTTGCTGGGTTAATATTTTCCATCGTGGTGTAAATGTCCTGTTTAATTTTGATGCCCTTCATTTATGGAAATACCGATTTTAAAAAAATGGATGGGGCTTCCATTACCCTATCCCAGGGGTAGGCAGTCTCGGCTCTTTGATGACTGGTGGACTTCAACTCCCAGAATTCCTCAGCCAGCCATGCTGAGGGGAAAGGGAGAGGTTTCCAAGCTGAGCCATGCTGGCTCAGGAATTCTGGGAGTTGAAGTCCACGAGTCATAAAAGAGCCAAGGTTGCCTACCCCTGGCCTGGTCTATTAAGCCTGACAGGAGTAGATTATCAGAAACTGGTAGGCCTAGTCCACGGGTAGGCAGCCTTGGCTCTTTTATGACTAGTGGACTTCAACTCCCAGAATTCCTGAGCCAGCCACACTGAGAGGAAAGGGAGAGATTTCCAAGGTGAGCCATGCTGGCTCAGGAATTCTGGGAGTTGAAGTCCACAAGTCATAAAAGAGCCAAGGTTGCCTACCCCTGGCCTACTCTATTAAGCCTGACAGGAGTAGATTATCAGAAACTGGTAGGCCTAGTCCACGGGTAGGCAGCCTTGGCTCTTTTATGACTAGTGGACTTCAACTCCCAGAATTCCTGAGCCAGCCACACTGAGAGGAAAGGGAGAGATTTTCAAGCTGAGCCATGCTGGCTCAGGAATTCTGGGAGTTGAAGTCCACCACTCATAAAAGAGCCAAGGTTGCCTACCCCTGGCCTAGTCTATTAAGCCTGACAGGAGTAGATTATCAGAAACTGGTAGGCCTAGTCCACGGGTAGGCAGCCTTGGCTCTTTTATGACTGGTGGACTTCAACTCCCAGAATTCCTGAGCCAGTCATGCTGAGGGGAAAGGGAGAGGTTTTCAAGCTGAGCCATGCTGGCTCAGGAATTCTGGGAGTTGAAGTCCACCAGTCATAAAAGAGCCAAGGTTGCCTACCCCTGGCCTAGTCTATTAAGCCTGACAGGAGTAGATTATCAGAAACTGGTAGGCCTAGTCCACGGGTAGGCAGCCTTGGCTCTTTTATGACTGGTGGACTCCAACTCCCAGAATTCCTGAGCCAGCCACGCTGAGGGGAAAGGGAGAGATTTCCAAGTTGAGCCATGCTGGCTCAGGAATTCTGGGAGTTGAAGTCCACAAGTCATAAAAGAGCCAAGGTTGCCTACTCCTGGCCTAGTCTATTAAGCCTGACAGGAGTAGATTATCAGAAACTGGTAGGCCTAGTCCACGGGTAGGCAGCCTTGGCTCTTTTATGACTCGTGGACTTCAACTCCCAGAATTCCTGAGCCAGCCATGCTGAGGGGAAAGGGAGAGGTTTCCAAGATGCTGGCTCAGGAATTCTGGGAGTTGAAGTCCACCAGTCATAAAAGAGGCGAGGTTGCCTACCCCTGCCCTATCCAAATGGCCAGTTAGTAACATTTTTGACCCCACTCTGCAGACACCCCTGGAGGTAACAGGGAAGCAGCTGTGTAACTAGTCCTCTACTTATGACCACAGACCAGTTCAGAGCAGAATTTCCACTGCAAAGCCAGGAGGCCTTTTGATGAGTCATTTTACAGTTGGTTTCTGCCAGGGCTGTTAAGGGAATCACTGCATTTTTGTGAAGAGAATCACACAGTCGTTAATCGAACCCAGCTTCCCCCGTTCCCAAAGCCAGCGGGGAAGGTTGTAAAGCAGCCCATTTGGGCTTGAATGACCATTTCACGGGGGTCGCCAAAGACCGCAGTCTGCCATTTTTTTTCGCCTTTTCCCCTCGGCCGGCACAGGGGGCAGCACCGCGCATGTGCGGGGTAGCACTGCGCATGCGCAATGTGGGCCGTCACGCGGCGCATGCACAATGCAAGCCATCACGCGCGCGTCGCGCATGCGTGATGCGGGCCGTTGTGCTGTGCATGCGCGATGAGGGCTGTCGTGCTGCGCATGCGCAATGCGGGTGGCCGCGCGCACACCGCGCATGCGTGATGCGGGCCGTCATGTCGCACATGTGTGATGCGGGTTGTCGCGCACACACCGCGCATGCGTGATGTGGGCCGTCACATCGTGCATGCGCGATGTGAGTCGCCGCGTGCGCACCGCGCATGCATGATGCGGGCCGTGGCGCTGCGCATGCGCGATGCAGGTCGTCGTGCGCACCGCGTATGCACGATGCGGGCCGTCGCACCGCACATGCGTGATGCAGGTCGGGGTCGTGGCCTGATAAAGGTTGAGAACCGCTGTTGTATGGGGTGATGACATGACCCAGAGATGCTGCAATCATCGTGAATACAGGTTGTCCTCATCTTACAGCCACCTCTGAGCCCAAAATTTCTCTTGCTAAGCGAGACATCGGTTAGGCGAGTTTGCCCCACGTTGTGACTTTTCTTGCCGCAGTTGTTCAGTCAATCACTGCAGTCGCTAAGTGAGTAATACGGTCGTTAAGTGAATTTGGCTTCCTCCCATTGTCAGAAGGTCGCAAAAGGGATCGCGTGACCCCAGGATGCCACGACCGTCGTAAATACAAGTCGCTTGCAAAGCGTCTAAAATTTGCTCGCGGGACCGTGGGGGGATGCTGCAACGGTCCCAAGTGTGAAAAACGGTCGTAAGTCCCTTTCTAGGGATCTCTGTAATTTCAAACGGTCACTAAAAGGACTGTTGTAATGTTGGTTGCCGTGTTTTGATCACGTAATGGCGGGGATGCTACAACGGTCATAACTATGAGGACCGGTCGGTCCCCGGTCACTATTTTCAATGCTGTTATAACTTTGAACAGCCATTAAGCAAATGGTTGTAAGTCAAGGACGATTTGTCATCAACCCTGGTTGATTTTCTTCATTTTTTCAAGGTTACAAATGTCTCCATTCTGTACCCCAATTGTTTTTTCACGTCCTCCCCCCCTCCACACACACAAAAAAGACTTGCACATTCCATCAATATATGCCTGCTGGTGCTTCTGTCGCAATTGTGATCAAAAAGCTGTGTGATCTATGGAAATATTTGCTCTGCAGAAATGCATTTGTTCTCGAAAGGGGCCCTTAACCTAAAAGACGTATTTTCCTCTAATGTTCTCTCCCTAATAAATGGTTTAGAGGGAGCATAAGAGCCAAACTATGTGGCAGGAATACAGTAATTTCTCTTTAACATGTAGGAATTTCGAATGCAAGCAAACGCCTGCCAAATTTTATGGCTCCTAAATTTGAATAATTGTATTTCTCTGCTGTGCATCTGGGAAGATAATAAAGCCACAAAACAATTTAATGAAATACACATACACACACACACACACACAAAGACAGACAAACACATACAAACTCTCTCTACACACACATATATATACATACACTAATCTATACAATATATATATATATATATATATGTATGTATGTATGTATGTATGTATGTATGTATGTATGTATGTATGTATGTATATCGAAACGTTGCCAAGACACTTCAAATTCTACGTGGGAGAAAACCCGAAGAACCAAAGACCTACATACAAACACCCGCGAAAACCTCAGAAAACATATATATATATATATATATATATATATATATATATATATATATATATATATATATATATATATATATATATATATATATATATATATATATATATATATATATATATATATATATATATATATATATATATATATATATATATATATATATATTAATCTATATACCGATATATATATGTGTGTGTGTTTGTGTCTGTGTCTGTGTTTCTCTGTATGTCTATGTGTGTCTGTGTGTCTGTGTGCCTCTCTGTCTGTCTGTCTGTCTGTCTATCTATCTATCTATTTACCTACCTACCTACCTACCTACCTACCTACCTACCTACCTACCTACCTACCTACCTACCTACCTACCTATCTATCTATCTATCTATCTATCTATCTATCTATCTATCTATCTATCTATCTATCTATCTATCTATCTATCTATCTATCTATCTATCTATCTATCTATCCAGTGGTGGGATTCAAATATGTGAACAACCAGTTCTCTGTGTCGATGCCACTTCCGGAAGTCCATTCTGGGCCTGGTCAACAAAAAATTAGCTACCGGTTCTGCCGAAGTGGTGCGAACTCTGTGTGTGTGTGTGTGTGTATACAAACATATATATACAAACATATATAGATGTAAACATATATATACAAACACACACACACACACATATATACAAATGTATATATACATACAGACATGTATATATACTGTACATACAAACATACACACACACATATATATATACACACACACTATACACACTGACACACAAATGATACTGCTAAATATTATAATATGCAGAAAATATATGTTTGCCTTATTGTCATCTCGTCTTTCATCTTCTGGGCTAACAAATAAGAGAGCTATAATTGAGGGTCTCATGATCCATCTAACGAAATTGAGCACACATTTTACCTCATTTCTTTCTCTTTGCACGGGAGAAAATGTAAAAGGCAAATTTATAGGAGGGTTTTATTGAGGTGGCGTAATTTCCCCGTAATAATGAAGGTGACCATCATATTGTTCTCATCAAATTATGCCTCACCTAATGTGCGACGGGGAATGAGCTTCAGATGTGACAGCCTTCTCTTTGCAAGTCCCAAAAAGAAAATTTGAGCATATGCATGAAGAAAATACATTATTATTAGTAGTAGTAATTTAAAAAGCTGCAACACTTTTAGAGAATTGCACTCTGATGATGCTACCTCTGATACCCCAGGACCTTTTGAATATACTTCAGCCTACCTTGACTTCAATGCCAACAACTGTGAGAGAGATCTTGCAGTGGACAATCACTTAAATATGAGCCAGCAATGTGCATCAGCAGCCGAAAAAGGCAACACAATCCTAAGTTGCATTAACAGAGGGATAGAACCGAGATGCGGCATCCAAACAGAGAACCAGTTGTTCACATATTTGAATCCCACCACTGAATAAGGCCACACTTGGAATACTGCATCCAGTTTTGGTCACCACAATATAAAAAAGGTGTTGAGACTCTGGAAAAGAGTGCAGACGAGAGCAACAAAGATGATCAGGGGACCGGAGGCTAAAACATACGAAATACGGTTGCAAGTATTAGATATGGTCAATGTTCTGTTCTGTGCGTTGGTAAGGCATTGAGACGAGGCAGGAGTAACAACAGTTGCTTCTTTATTTAATCTTCAGCAGAACAACACAAAATGGCGCGGATCCCTTTTATACCCTCTTCTTTCCCACCTTGAACATGCGCAATAGGCTGGAGAAAGCCTCGTGGTCTGCCCGGGACTCTTTGCAGCTTCCTGCACCTGCTGTGTCAATCACAGCCCAGGACATCAGTCAGTCTAGAGAAAAGGACTAAGACTTCTAAAGTAAAAATAAATAATAAAGGAGATAGTGGACACCCTTGTCTTGTGCCTTTTCTTATCCCAAAACTCTCGGTATAATCTCCATTTACTATCACTTTTGCTGTCTGAGTACTATATATACTGTTTTTATCATATTTATAAAATTCTTTCCAAAATCCATTATTTGTAATTGTTGAACCATAAATTGCCAAGAAATTTATGCACCTGAAGAAAATGAGGGGGATGTGGTGGGGGGGTGCCGTCGAGCAATACCCATAATTACTTTGATATTTTAGTTAATTTGTTATGTTTTGTTTGTAGCTTGGAAAAAGTTGTAAATGATTTTATTCAGTTGAGTTGTTGTTTTTTATATTGAAAAATTTCTTTTTTGTTACACTTATAATTATAAAATTAATAAAAAACTTTACAAAAAAAGAAGAAGCGACGGATGGAAACTGATCAAGGAGAGAAGCAACCATTGATTGATTACCGGTATATGCCACTCAGGCCGTATCAACTTTTAAAGATCAGTTGGGCAGATCTTCTCCAGAAGAGAGGAAGAAGGAAGGAAGAAGGAAGGAGGAGGAGGAGGATGGTAGGAAAATAAGGACAAGGAAATGAAGAAGGAGAAAGATGGGAGAGAGGGAAGGAGGAGGAGAAGGAGAAGGATTAGGGGGTGATATAATAGCAGTCTTCCAATATTTGAGGAGCTGTCACAGAAAAGGGGGGTCAACCTATTCTCCAAAGCACCTGAGGGCAGGACAAGAAGTAACAGATGGAAGATCATTAAAGAGAAATCCAGCCTAGAACTAAGGAGAAACTTCCTAACAGTGAGGACAAATAATCCAGGGAAAGATTTGCCTTCAGAAGTTGTGGGTGCTCCATCACTGGAAGTTTTTAAGAAGAGACTGGACAGCTATTTGTGTGAAATGGTATAGGGTTTCTTGCCTGAGCAGGGGGTTGGACTAGATGAGCTCCAAGGTCCCTTCCAACTTTATTATTATTATTATTATTATTATTATTATTATTATTATTATTATTACTTTTATGGTTCCCTTGCTGGTTTCCAAGAGGGAGGGGAGGAATCTCAAAAAAAAAAAAAAAAAAAAAAAAAAGCACCGCATTGCAGGCCCTCCTTCCCACAACGTTTTTGTGAGCCAAAACATTTGAAGGCACTTCAAGGCAACAAACACATCCTTGGGTAAATTACTCCCTATTAGAATGTCACATATTTCTTATAAATGGTTGTGGTCTCACAACGTGACAGCCGGGCTTGGCCATAATAAAGGTGGCACTCTTTTTTTTAAAAAAAAAATATTCTCCACCTCACCCTAGCCCACCCCGCCTGCGGAGTGGCATCACCACTCCTTCCAATGTTCTCCAGTGCCACACATTTGTCAAGGTCCAGATACAACAGACACAGCTCCCTTCCCTGGCCTCTGCTGCAAATCAGATAGTCAAAAATGTGTTTTCAGAAAACCTGACAGGCGTTGTGCTTTTTGATCTTATTTTTTTTTCCCCTTCTTCCACAACCTTTTGGAAACAGGTTGTGAGGATGGGAAGGAGAACTTGGTGTCTCTGGTCTAACGAAGACAAGAACTAAGGGGGTGACATGACAGCAGTTTTCCAATATTTAACAGAATAAGAGAGTTGGAAGGGACCTTGTAGATCATCTAGTCCAACCCTCTGCCCAAGCAGGAGACCCTACGCCATTTCAGGTGTAGATGGCAATCCAGTCTCTTTTTGAAAGCCTTCAGTGATAAAGCACCAACGAGATCTGAAGACAAGCTGTTCCATTGGTTGATTGATCTCGCTGTCAGGAAATTAGTTCTAGGTTTCCATTCATTGCTTCTTGTTCTGTCTTTGGGTGCTTTGGAAAATAGGTTGACCTTCCTCTCCTCTTCTCTGTGGCAGCCCCTCAAATATTGGAACACTGCTGTCCTGTCACTCCTAGGGGCTGGGAGGGAAGGAAAGAAGGAATAGAGATGGAGGAAAGGAAGGAAGGAAGGAAGGAAGGAAGGAAGGAAGGAAGGAAGGAAGGAAGGAAGGAAGGAAGGAAGGAAGGAAGGTTCATTATGTTTTTATCTGTAGCAGTTTAGTTTGTACAAATGCTTTTGGATGATGCTTACTCTGACAGATGGGAACTATCATTTCTATTTAAAAGGAAAACAACCCTGAATTTCAGATGAATCTCTTCTCCAGAGTTAAAGTACTTAGGAGGTATTGTAAATGCTGAGAAGAATGCTGACAGCACTTCCTTAAATTATTCACATTTTCCAGTGAAGGAAATCCAGAGATTTCTCCATCTCATCAATGTGTCGATGTGACATGCTTGTCTATGAGCCTGTATGATTGTGTGTGTGTGTGTGTGTGTGTGTGTGTATGTATGTATGTATGTGTGTGTATATATATATATATATATATGTATGTATGTATGTATGTATGTGTGTGTGTATATATATATATATATATATATATATATATATATATATATATATATATATATATATATATATATATATATATATATATGAGTGTGCTTGGTTTGTGTGTGTGTGTGTGTGTGTATGCCCATACCAGATACCACATTTCACCTTTTACCCACTGAACGACACACAACTGCTGCAGGCTCTAAAAATACATGTTTGTTAATGGAAGGCAATACAGTTAATTAGCTCCGATTGAAATCAATTGTCTGTATACTAGAGTATCCCATGTACCAAACTCTTTGGTCTCGATCTGCCTAAACCAGTGATGGCAAACCTTTTAGAGACCCAGTGCCCCCAAACTGGCCCCGCCCCCGCTCCACCCCCTGCCCTGCCCCTGCTCCGCCCCCACACTGTCCCCCACCCCGCCTGCCTGCAGGGCCACTCACCGCCTCCAAGGCCCGCTACGGATCGCCCAGGCAGCCCAGCAGCACTGTGGCGGCCACACCTGTGCCCGCGCCCCGCAGCATCAACTCTGCGTGATGGGGCATGAGGGCAGAGTCTTGTCTACACTGCCTGGCTGCCATGTCCTTGGCTGCGCTGCTCTGCGTGAGTCATACTCAAAGGCGACTCCTCCAGGGGGGCTGCTGGTGAGGAGGGGGTCGTGGGGGGGGAGGCGAGGCTGGGGCAATGGCATGTGTGCCCACAGAGAGGGCTCCGAGTGCCGCCTCTGGCACCCGTGCCATAGGTTCGCCACCACTGGCCTAAACCAATCACTCTCTTTGACGCTCATTACACAGGAGTGTAGAAGTAGGAAAGCCCAGCTTCCCTTTGATCTCCTTAGCAAAACAGCTAAAGAGGAAAAGGGAAAAAAAGGATAGAAATGAATCAATAGGAAAGGAGAGGGGAGGGAAAATAAGGGAAGGGGGAAAAGGGAAGGAGAAAGGGAAAGAGAAAAGAAGAAGGGAAAGAAAGGGAAGGGGGAAGGGGATGGGGTGGGAAGGGAAGGGAAGGAGGAAATGAAGGAAGCAAGGAGGGAAGGGAAGGGGAAAAAAGAACAGAAAAGAGGAAGAGAAGGGGTAAGGGGAAGGAAGGTGGAAATGAAGGAAGCAAGGTGGGAAGGGGAGGGGAAATGGTAAGGGAAAAGAAAAGGGGAGGGGAGGGAAAGGAAAGGAAGGGGAAGAGGAGGGAAGGTGGAAATGAAGGAAGCAAGGAGGGAAGGGAAAGGAAGGGAAGGGGAGGAAAGGGGGAAATGAAGGAGAGAAGCAGGGATTGGAAGGGAGAAATGAAGGGAAGGGAGAAGGGAAGGGAAGGGAGAAGGGAGAAGGGAGAAGGGAGAAGGGAGGAAGGAAGGAAGGAAGGGAGGAAGGAAGGAAAGAAGGCTGGAAAGTGAAAGAACCGGCTGCATAAGAGAATCAGTACTTTAATCACAAATAGCAACTAGTAGCCATTTTTAACCTGATAATTTGACCTTTCACTGAAAAACAATAAAACTCTCTTTCCACCCCACAGAGGACCATCATCTCAAGAAGATTGACTTGACTTTCAAATTTTGAGAAGCCCCCTCTTCATGTATCCATGGATTCCTTTGGAAACGGATTGTGTGGCAATCTTTAAATCCATAACTAACAAAAGGTAAACATCCCCTTGAATTCAGCACAGTCCTTGAGAGCTTCATAGGGCAATAATACAAAAATGCTCTTTTATTCACTTTTCAAGAGAGTTTATTTTGATGTCTAAGCACAGTCTTCAGTTCTAGCTTTCCACTGGTATCCTACGTCAGATGACCAATGAGTGCCATTTCAAATAATGACCTTAATATCCATAAATTTATGGTGCTAAAGAGCTGCAGCTTCCTCCTAGTGACAAACATCACATCATTAAGCCACAGCTAGCTTTAAACTTGGTTTATTGAATAAACCAAAAAGGCAGACACATGAAGTCCACTTCTTTCCCAGCTATCCTAGATACCTCAGGGTCCAAGATGAATATTTCATGCTACATCTCTCTTTTCTTTTTATTTTAGGGGTCTCCAAACTTGGCCATTTTTAACTTGTTGACTTCAGCTCCCAGAATTCCCCATGCCTGGTTGAGCAATTCTGGGAATTGAAGTCCACAAGTCTTAAATTAGCCAAGTTCGGAGATGCCTGCCTTATTTCATTACATAGAAACTTGAACGTTGATCTATAATATAGATGCTGCTTGAAAGAGTTAGGATGAAGTGTTTTCCAAAGGTTCTGGACTTATCCGAGGCAGCTTCACCAAAGTGTAATTCTCTAAAAGTGTTGTCATTTTTTTTTTTTAAAATCACAATCAATTAAATATGAGCCAACAGTGTGTGGCTGCAGCCAAGAAAGTCAAGGCAATCCTAAGTTGCATTAACAGAGGGATTCAATCAAGATCATGTGAGGTACTAATACCACTCTATAAAGCCTTAGTAAAACCTCACCTAGAATACGGCATTCAGTTTTGGTCACCACACTATAAAAAAAGATGTTGAGACTCTAGAAAGAGTGCAGAAAAGAACAACAAAGATGATTAGGGGACTGGAGGCTAAAATATAGGAAGAACAGTTACAGGAACTGGGTCGTGTTCCAATTTTTGAGGGGCTGTCACAGAGATGGGGTATGTGTGTGTGTGTCAATCTATTTTCCAAAGCACCTGAAGGTCAGACAAACAATAACAGATGGAAACTGATCAAGGAGAGAGTCAACCTAGAAATAAGGAGAAATTTTCTGACCGTGAGAACAATAAACCAATGGAACAGCTTGCCTTCAGAGATTGTGGATGCTCCATCACTGGAGGCTTTCAAGAAGAGACTGGACTACCATCTGTCAGAAATGGTGTAGGGACTCCTGCTTGGATGAGGGGTTGGACTACATGGTTTCTTCCAACTCTTCTCTTCTCTTCTCTTCTCTTCTCTTCTCTTCTCTTCTCTTCTCTTCTCTTCTCTTCTCTTCTCTTCTCTTCTCTTCTCTTCTCTTCTCTTCTCTTCTCTTCTCTTCTCTCCTCTCCTCTCCTCTCCTCTCCTCTCCTCTCCTCTCCTCTCCTCTCCTCTCCTCTCCTCTATTCTATTCTATTCTATTCTATTCTATTCTATTCTATTCTATTCTATTCTATTCTATTCTATTCTATTCTATTCTATTCTATTCTATTCTATCCTATCCTATCCTATCCTATCCTATCCTATCCTATCCTATCCTATCCTATCCTATCCTATCCTATTCTATTCTATTCTATTCTATTCTATTCTATTCTATTCTATTCTATTCTATTCTATTCTATTCTATTCTAAGATGCTATCACATCTCCCCCAAGCCTTCTCTTTCATTTGGCTGAACATACATAATTCCCTTAGCTGTTCATTTTATGGTTTAACCCGCAGACGCCTTATCATCTTAGTTTCTCTTCTCTGCACTCTTTCAGAATCGAATCTGGCAACACCAGTTCCTCCCTAGCACTGGAGGTTTTGAAAAAGAGATTAGACAACCATTTGTCTGAAATGGTATAAGGTTTCCTGCTTGAGCCAGGGGTTGGACTAGAAGACCTCCAAGGTCCCTTCCAACTTTGTTATTCTGTTATGCTAGATGCATAAAATGCCCAATTAATCCTCCTAGCTAATTCTGGCTGATCTCTAAAAGTTCATTCCATATATCCTTAAAAGACAGTCCATCGATTTCAATGATCCCATTTCCCAGTTATTTTGGAAGCAGCCAACTTAGAAAGCAAGGTGTGTGTCAATTAACAGATGCAAAAAAATATCATTTTCTCACTATAAGATATCCGACAACATTTAAAAAAAATAAATATATAAAAAAGAAGAAAATTCCAGCTTCCAAATTTCTGGGAAAGGGCTCTGATTATTTGGCAACTCCACTTTAAGATGGGAATAGTTGTTGTTTTTTTTAAAAAAAAAATCTCAGGCCTGATTCTGAACTTCTACTTTATATATTTCATTTAACATAGATTTATTCTGGAGAGATGGTAAGGCAATGTTCTCAGCACGTAATTTGCAATTAAGTTCCAGTGTTTATTTCTGCAAAGATGACATTGTGCTGGTTGGACGGCGTAGTGGGTGATATTGAGTGTCGGTCAAAGGATGGAGATTGAGCTGGGCTAAATGGATATATAACTGCAGCCACACACATTGACACAGGTTGATCCATAAGATTTAATTGTTTATACCAGCAGATCTGCCTGATGCGAACAGAGAAGGCAATACTTGAGAAGATTCTGGAAAACAAAAGTTTTAATGCTAGCATGGACGAGAAGAGTTGCATTTCCAGATTCTTATAGGGGAGAAGTGAAGGCTATAATGGACTGGCGCAATAAAAATAACCAGGTTTTGAAAGTTAGTAAAATAAAGCAACAAAGGTGATTAGGGGACTGGAGGCTAAAACATATAAAGAACGGTTCCTGGAATTGGGTCTGTCTAGTTTAATAAAGAGAAGGATGAGGGGTGACATGGTAGTAGTGTTCCACTATCTCAGGGGCTGCCCCAAAGAAGAGGGAGTCAAGCTGTTCTCCAAAGCACCTGAAGGCAGGACAAGAAGCAATGGATGGAAACTAACCAAAGAGAGAAGCAACCTAGAACTAAGGAGAAATTTCCTGACAGTTAGAACAATTAATCACTAGAACAGCTTTGCTGTGGAAGTTGTGAATGCTCTTGGAGGTCTTCAAGAATACCACCTATTGAAGTTTGGACTCTGAAAGTAATACACTTGGCAGAAATGGCGAAAATTTTTGGCGTATTTGAAGGATCGCTCGAATGAACAATATGGGATAGACTGGAAACAGTGGATAGACTATATATAAGAGAAACACCAATCAAATAAAATGTATCAGGCGTATAGTTGAGGCTTGACGTGAGGAGTGAGGAATGTTTACCAAATCAGACGTTTACAAAGACTAACACTTAGTGTTGTATTTCAGGTTCTATGATGATTGCTTCTTAATATGATCTTATGTTTAATGTTGATTGTTTTAATAAAAAAAAATTTATAATTAAAAAAAAAAGAAGATATTGGACAGCCACTTGTCTGAAATGGTATAGGGCCGTGGTGGCAAATCTATGGCACGTGTGGCATGCACGGTCCTTTCTGTGGGCACACATGCCATCGCCTCAGTCCTAGGCCTTTCGCTTTAGGCCTCCGCCGCCATGTGCCAAAAAAAAAAAAGATTCAATCAATCAATCAATTTCAACTTCTTGCAGGAAAAAAAAAAGATCTGGCAAAGATTCATTGATCAAACTTTTCAGTCCCACCCAGTCTGCTATTACCACCGCAGCCATGCCCATCCAGTGGGCCACAATCACCCAATGGGCCATGCCCACCCAGCACCCGATGATACATAAGTGGGTTTTGGGTTGCAGTTTGGGCACTCAGTCTCTAAAAAGGTTCGCCATCACTGGTATACGGTTTCCTGCCTGAGCAGGGGGTTGGACTAGATGACCTCCAAGGTACCTTCCAACTCTGTTTCTGTTCCATTCTCTTCTCTTCTCTTCTCTTCTCTTCTCTTCTCTTCTCTTCTCTTCTCTTCTCTTCTCTTCTCTTCTCTTCTCTTCTCTTCTCTTCTCTTCTCTTCTCTTCTCTTCTCTTCTCTTCTCTTCTCTTCTCTTCTCTTCTATTCTATTCTATTCTATTCTATTCTATTCTATTCTATTCTATTCTATTCCATATTCTGTCCCATTTCATATTCTATTCTATTCTATTCTATTCTATTCTATTCTATTCTATTCTATTCTATTCTATTCTATTCTATTCTATTCTATTCTATTCTATTCTATTCTATTCTATTCCATTCCATTCCATTCCATTCCATTCCATTCCATTCTATTCCATATTCTGTCCCATTTCATATTCTATTCTATTCTATTCTATTCTATTCTATTCTATTCTATTCTATTCTATTCTATTCTATTCTATTCTATTCTATTCTATTCTATTCCATTCCATTCCATTCCATTCCATTCCATTCTATTCCATTCCATATTCTGTCCCATTCCATATTCTATTCTATTCTATTCTATTCTATTCTATTCTATTCTATTCTATTCTATTCTATTCTATTCTATTCTATTCTATTCTATTCTATTCTATTCTATTCTATTCTATTCCATTCCATTCCATTCCATTCCATTCCATTCCATTCCATTCCATATTCTGTCCCATTCCATATTCTATTCTATTCTATTCTATTCTATTCTATTCTATTCTATTCTATTCTATTCTATTCTATTCTATTCTATTCTATTCTATTCTATTCTATTCTACTCTACTCTACTCTACTCTACTCTACTCTACTCTACTCTACTCTACTCTACTCTACTCTACTCTACTCTACTCTACTCTACTCTACTCTATTCTATTCTATTCTATTCCATATTCTGTCCCATTCCATATTCTATTCTATTCTATTCTATTCTATTCTATTCTATTCTATTCTATTCTATTCTATTCTATTCTATTCTATTCTATTCTATTCTATTCTATTCTATTCTATTCCATTCCATTCCATTCCATTCCATTCCATTCCATTCCATTCCATTCCATTCCATTCTATTCTATTCTAACTAATTTTCTACTCTATCAAGGGGGATAAAAAAAACCTTGTTTCTTCTATAAATTCATCCATGCTTCTCTCACTCTCTCACTGACAAACATTTAATGGTGGTTTCTAAAACAGGTAAAGCAGTCCCTGTAGATTTTTCTCACTCCACTAATTGTTGCCAACTAAAGGGGACGGTGCTCCTTTCCAATTTCAAAGCCATTGAAGCCAGGGCTGTCCAAAGACGTTTCCACATTCATCTGGCCAGACCATAACATCACGGAGCGCTGTTACCTTCCCACCAAAGTGGTACTTCTTTATCTACTCGCATTTGGCTGCTTTTGAACTGCAAGGTGGGCAGGAGCTCAGCCGAGGACGGGAGCTGACCCTGTGGAGTGGCCCAGTGCCTTAACCGCTGAGCCCAACGTGCCATTTCAGTGGATTCTAAGCTCCATGTTATCATGAAAAGACTCACATGGGGATATTCTTGGTCAGGATCCATTCAGAGTAAATGGCTACTCGATCAGTTTCTTTTAAAAAAAAATAAAATAAAATCTGGTTCAAAATGGAGCAGGCGAAGATGTAGTTCTCCCACGATGAAGTCTGATCATTATTCCAAATGTTAACTTGGATAATACATGGCTGTTTATCAACTCATTAGCCTGCTTCTGAGCACTCCAATTTGTTTATTCTGTCGTCTTAGTGGGGGAAAAGGGGGCCCTCTAATCATTGCGATCAGCAAAGGCTGATAAAGGAGGATTTGGCTGATACGTTTAAAGCTATTTACTGTAGTCAGAAGGGCAACTCCATCCTCAAAATCATCAGAAGTTCTTTTAAGAAATATTTATTATGCCTGCTAGATTAAAGCAAAGTATGCCAAGGAGAGAGGGGGGGGGAGGAAGGGATGGAGGGAAGAAGGAAGATGATAAGAAAAGAAAAAAGAAGGAAGGAAGAAGAAAGGAAGAAAGAAAGAAAGAAAGAAAGAAAGAAAGAAAGAAAAAAGGAAGAAAGGAAGAAAGAAGAGAAGAGAAGAGAAGAGAAGAGAAGAGAAGAGAAGAGAAGAGAAGAGAAGAGAAGAGAAGAGAAGAGAAGAGAAGAGAAGAGAAGAGAAGAGAAGAGAAGAGAAGAGAAGAGAAGAGAAGAGAAGAGAAGAGAAGAGAAGAGAAGTTCCTGTTATGAAGAAGCCAGGGGAATATAAAGAATTGTATTTGCTTTGAACTCCCTGATCAAAGTTCCACTTGTATTTAATAAAAGGCATTGCTATGGAAATGAATTAGTTTACATTTAATATGTGACAGTTCAGCGTAAGGTCTATTAACCTACTTTGCACTCTCTTTTAAAGGGAATAAATTGTGGTTGTATTTGCATGAGTTTGGTCAACTAGATTTGATTGGAGTACAAATAGACTATGACAGAATAAAAAATGGATTTGTTTTGGGGGAGAAAGGAAGATCTTTGGGATGAATCAACCTAGAATTCCTTTCCTTTCCTTTCCTTTCCTTTCCTTTCCTTTCCTTTCCTTTCCTTTCCTTTCCTTTCCTTTCCTTTCCTTTCCTTTCCTTTCCTTTCCTTTCCTTTCCTTTCCTTTCCTTTCCTTTCCTTTCCTTTCCTTTCCTTTCCTTTCCTTTCCTTTCCTTTCCTTTCCTTCCCTTCCCTTCCCTTCCCTTCCCTTCCCTTCCCTTCCCTTCCCTTCCCTTCCCTTTCCTTTCCTTCCCTTTCCTTCCCTTCCCTTCCCTTCCCTTCCCTTCCTTTCCTTTCCTTTCCTTTCCTTTCTTTTCCTTCCCCTATTCCTTCCCCTATTCCTGGGCTGCATTAACAGAAGGTTAGAATCAAGGTCATGTGAACTGTTAATACCACTTTACAAGGCCTTGGTAAGGCCACACGTGGAATACTGCATCCAGTTTTGGTCACCACAAAAAGATGTTGAGACTCTAGAAAGAGTGCAGAGAAGAGCAACAAAGTTGATGAGGGAAACATATAAAGAATGGTTGCTGGAATTGGGTATGTCTAGTTTAGTGAAGAGAAGGATGAGGGGGGACATGATACCGGTAGCAGTGTTCCAGTATCTCAGGGTCTGGCCCAAAGAAGAGAGCGTCAAGCAATTTTCCAAAGCGCCTGAAGGCAGGAGAAGAAGCAACAAATGGAAACTCATCAAGGAGAGAAGCAACCTAGAACTAAGGAGAAATTTCTTAAGTAAGAACAATTAACTAGTGGAACAGCTTAACAAATGTCTCACTAACCAACATAAATGTTGGGCTCAATTATGGTCGATAGTTGAGGACTACCTGTATCATCTCTATCTCTATCTCTATCTCTATCTCTATCTCTATCTCTATCTCTATCTCTATCTCTATCTCTATCTCTATCTCTATCTCTATCTCTATCTCTATCTCTATCTCTATCTCTATCTCTATCTCTATGTCATCTATCTATCTATCTATCTATCTATCTATCTATCTATCTATCGAATTTCTCTCTATCTCTCTATCTCTATCTCTATCTCTATCTCTATCTCTACCTCTACATATGTACATATCTACATACATACATACATACATATATATATATACACACACATACATATACATATATATATATATATACACACACATACAAATACATATACATACATATACATACATACATACATACATACATACATACATACATATATATACACACACACACACATACATATAATTTGCATTTGATTTATGGATCAAAGGTTTCCTATCCCTCTGAACAGGAATGGAAATGTTGTGGAATAGTTTCAAGTAAGATGGAATTTCTTCCAAGTTGACCTTGGAATGAAACTCGTTCCCATCCTGTCTCAGCCTTTAGCCATCTTCTGCCTGGACACCACCACCACCAGTAGAACCATCAAGTTCCAAACAAGCAAATATACACAAATAGTTCCTTTCAGTTAATGGAACCAGGCAGCAGAGGGCTCTCTTTGACATGGAAATTTGTGACGTAGTCTCTCTCTTTGCTGAGAAAGTTCATGGAGATCAAATCCTTCATCCAGAATTTGGTACAGAGTGTAAGATTTGGAGGTAAATTTTATGAACACTGGCTCATTGCAAGAATTGTGGATGCTTTCTATCCTGGAACACCTCCCCCCCCCAAAAAAAAAAATTCTCTGAAGAAATGGCAGGTAATTGTGAAAGGGAACTTGGAGTGCTATTGGATGATCACTTAAATATGAACCAAATATATGCGGAAGCAGCCAAAAAAGTTAATACAATTCTTGGTTGTATAAACAGAGGCATAGGATCAAAATCAGGTGAAGTATTAGTATCGCTTTATAAAGATTTAGTAAGGCCACACCTGGAATACTGCATCCAGTTTTGGTCACCACATTACAAAAAATATGTTGAGATGTTGGAAAAAGAGCAACTAAGAAGATGGAAGGCCTGGAGACTAAAACATAGGAAGAATGTTGCAGGATTTTGGCTTGGCTAGTTTAAAGAAGGACTAGGGGAGACATGATAGCAGTACTTCAATATTTGAGGGACTGCCACAAGGAGGAGGGGGTTCAACTTATTCTACAAAGCACCAGAGGGCAGGACAAGAAACAATGGTTGGAAACTGACCAAAGAGAGAAGCAACCTGGAATTAAGGAGAAACTTCCTAACAGAGAAGACAATTAACCAATGGAACAGCTTGCCTTCAGAAATCATGGATGCTTCATCATTGGAGATTTGTAAGAAGAGATACTAGATAGTCACTTGACTGAAATAGTATAAATTCTCCTGCTAAGCAGGGGGCTGGACTAGAAGACCTCCAAGGTTCCTTCCAGCTCTATTCTATTCTATTAAGGACTATGGGTGACATGATAGCAGTATTCCAGTATTTGAGAAGTTGCCACAAAGAGGAGGGGGATCAACTCATTTTCCAAAGCACCTGTACGAAGAACAAGAACTAAGCACCTGTAGGCAGGACTAATCAAGGAGAGAAGCAACCTGGAACTAAGGAGAAACTTCCTAACAGTGAGAACAATTAACCAGTGGAACAACTTGCCTTCAGAAGTTATGGGTGCTCCATCACTGGAAGTTTTTAAGAAGAGACTGGATAGTCATTTGTCTAGAATGGTAGAGGAGCTCCTGCTTGAGCAGGAGGTTGGACCAGAAGACCTCCAATATTCCTTCCAGCTCTATTCTGGTTGGTTGGTTGGTTGGTTGGTTGGTTTAGAAGAACATTATTTGGAGAGCTGTAGTGGAAGAATACTAAGATCCCTGATTGTTCGGACTCCTTTAAGAACATGCACCAATGATGTAACCTAGCTACACAATGAAAAATCTCCAAGGAGGGAAGCAAGCTCAGAGGATATGAAGGCACACTGGAGAAAAGTACAAGCTGGTGGAACCAGTGGTATAGCTTGCCTTCAGAAGTTGTGGGTGCTCCATCATTGTGGGCCTTTAAAAAGAGTCTGGATAGCCACTTGTCTGGAATGATGCAGGGTCTCCTGCTTGAGCAGTGGATTGGACTAGAACAGGGGTCTTCAGACTTGGTCTTTTTATGACTCATGGACTTCAACTCCCAGAATTCCTCAGCCAGGTACGCTGGCTGAGGAATTCTGGGAGTTGAAGTCCATGAGTCATAAAAGGGCCGAGTTTGAAGACCCCTGGACTGGAAAACCTCCAATTTCCCTTCCAATTCTGTGATTCTGTTATCTGTTAGTCTACATTTGGTTGCCAGGATGATGTTTTTCCATCCTTGGCTTGTGTTCCTCATTGCTGTGTGACCCAGTGCAATCATCTCAAGCAACAGCAGAATCATTGAGAAATTGTGGCTTTGGTCTTCCTGACTGTACCTCACAGACTATCTGTTTACCTCTAGTGCAGATGGTTTGTTTTAGCCATCCATAAGCCAGCTATTTCTCCCCTATCTTCTGCGATCCACTGAAGTCAATACGAGCAGGGAATGTAGTGTATGAACTCAGAAATTTCCACCTAAATAAATATTTGCTGAGATCAGTGAATTCTATCCTTTTCCCTCTACCCAACCACAAACAAAAGCATCTCTGTATTTTATTGCAGCCATTCAAACAGAGAAGATATATTTAACCGCTCTTTCTGGTTGCTTATGTCTAATGGATGGATAATGCTGGCATATAGCTTTGCAAAATTCTCTGCTCGTTCTCAGTGGTGCTCAGGATTACATTCAATCAATCAATCAATCAATCAATCAATCAATCAATCAATCAACCAATCAATCATTCAGAATAGAGCTGGAAGGGACCTTCAAGTTTTTCTGGAGCAGTGTTTTTCAACCTTGACAATTTTAAGGCATGTGGACTTCAATTCCCAGAATTCCACAGCCAGCAAAGCTGGCTGTGGAATTCTGGGAGTTGAAGTCCACATGCCTTAAAATTGTCAAGGTTGAAAAACACTGTTCTAGAGCAACTCTCTGATCAAGCAGGAGACTGATCAAGCAGGGCTCGGCTTGGAAGCCTCTCCCTTTCCCCTCAGCGTGGCTGGCTCAGGAATTCTGGGAGTTGAAGTCCACGAGTCATAAAAGAGCCAAGGTTGCCTACCCCTGGCCTAGGACTACCAGTTTCTGATAATCTACTCCTGTCAGGCTTAATAGACTAGGCCAGGGATAGGCAACCTTGGCTCTTTTATAACTCGTGGACTTCAACTCCCAGAATTCCTGAGCCAGCACGGCTCGGCTTGGAAGCCTCTCCCTTTCCCCTCAGCATGGCTGCTCAGGAATTCTGGGAGTTGAAGTCCACCAGTCATAAAAGAGCCAAGGCTGCCTACCCGTGGACTAGGCCTACCAGTTTCTGATAATCTACTCCTGTCAGGCTTAATAGACTAGGCCAGGGGTAGGCCACCTTGGCTCTTTTATGACTTGTGGACTTCAACTCCCAGAATTCCTGAGCCAGCCTGGCTCAGCTTGGAAACCTCTCCCTTTCCCCTCAGCATGGCTGGCTCAGGAATTCTGGGAGCTGAAGTCCATGAGTCATAAAAGAGCCAAGGTTGCCTACCCCTGCCCTATGCTATTTCAGATAGAAGACTGTCCAGTCTTTTCTTAAAAAAAAAAAAAACCTCCAGTAATGAAGCATCCAAAACATCTGAGGGCAAATTGTTCCACTGGTTAATTGTCCTCACTGTTAGAAAATTTCTCCTTAATTCCTGTTTTACAATCTTTCTGGCCACTTCACCCACTGCTTGTCAGAATGTCGCAAAAGGGGTCATGTACCCCAGGAACACTGGAACTGTCATAGATACGAGTCAGTCGCCAAGTGTCTGAATTTTGGTCATGTGACCCTGGGGAATGTTGCAGTAGTCGTAAATCTGAAAACTGGTCATAAGTCAGTTTTTCAGGGCCATTGTAACTTTACAATGGTCACTAAACAAACAGTTGTCAATTGGGGACTATCTGTAATTCTTCCTCAGCATGGGGGAAGCCAGATACTCCTCTCCCACCCCTACCATAATTAAATTTTCTCAGGGAGAACTTTTAGAATAGAACAGAATAGAGCTGGAAGGGACCTTGGAGGTCTTCTAGTCCACCCCACCCCCCACCGCTTGAGCAGGAGACCCTATATCATCTCAGACAAGTGACTGTCCAGTCTCTTCTTAAAAACCTCCAGGGATGGAGCACCCATGATTTCTGGTGGCTGTTCCACTGATTAATTGTCCTCCCTGTTAGAAAATTTCTCCTTCATTCCAGGTTGCTTCTCTCCTTGATGATTTTCCATCCATTGTTTCTCGTCCTGCCCTCTGGTGCTTTGGAGAATAATGTGACTCCCTCTTCTGGGTGGCAATCCATCAAATACTGGAATACTGCCATCATGTGTCCCCTATTTCTTCAGAGAGGACTATGGTTGGTCAATAGATGCTGGCATTCTTTGTCTTCAAACCGTCTCCTGGAAAGCAGAGTAGGGTTCTGGGGCCCAAGGCCACAAAGTTAATCAGACAACACTCCCTCCACTTTAGAAAACGAACAGTAAAGGAGAGGAAGGGAGGAAAGAGTTGGGGATGGAAAGCTGATAATGAGGGCCTATCCAGCACCGAGAAAGGTGTCCGAGAAGGCAGAAAGAGGACATTTATCAGTTTAATGCTCCGAAATCCCAGCTTTGTGTCTCCACTTTCAAATCCTCAAAGGTGAACCTCCTTGACCTCTTAATTTAATTGACTATTATTCTGCTCTCAGCACAAATTCATCTGCAGGTCTTAAAACTGAATTAGATTTTTTTTTCCTGATGGGTCCCCCAGATTGTCTGCTTGTCACACACACACACACACACACACCACAAATATACATACATACATATACATTTTTTTTCCTGATGGGTCCCCCAGATTATCTGCTTGTCACACACACACACACCACAAATATACATACATACATATACATGCACACAGATATTACATATATACCACAAACAGGCAGACACTATATGTATATATATGTACATATATGTAGGTCTTTGGTTCTTCGGGTTTTCTCCTGCGTAAAATTGGAAGTGTCTTGGCGACGTTTCGACGAAGTCCCATTCGTCATCTTCAGGCTGGTGCTTTCGGCTTCGTGCTTCTAGAAAGCACCAGCCTGAAGATGACCAATGGGACTTCGTCGAAACGTCGCCAAGACACTTCAAATTCTACATGGGAGAAAACCCGAAGAACCAAAGACCTACATACAAACACCCGCGAAAACCTCAGAAAACAAATGTACATATATATACATACACACACATGCACACAAAAGCACATATATAAAACATATATAACACACACAATATACACAGACACGTACATACATACATACATGCACAACACATATATATCACATAAACACACACACACTTACACACATACATTTTTACACAATTTTTTCCCAGAAAACAAGAACTAACCAGAAAATAAGCCTCAATGCGTCTTTGGAACAAAAATTAAAATAAGACCCAGTTTTATTTTCAGAGAAACACAGGTATATGCATATGTGTGTGTGTGTGTGTGTGTGTGTGTGTGTGTGTGTGTGTGTAGAGAGAGAGAGAGAGAGAAGGGAGGGAGGGAGAGAGAGAGAGAATATAGATATATATTCAAATGTCTGTAAAATTTTTAATAAGAGATTGGACAGCCATTTGTCTGAAATGTTATAGGGTTTCCTGCCTGAGCAGGGGGTTGGACTAGATGACCCCCAAGGTCCCTTCCAACTTTATTATTATTGTTATTATTATTATTATTGTTATTATTATTGTTATTATTATTGTTATTATTATTATTATTATTATTATTATTACTATTACTATTATTACTATTATTATTTGATTGATCATCGCACAGTCAGCCAGATGTTCAGACTGGATTTGGCATTTTGTCTACCTATCGAGTCCTTACCAATGACCTGGGATAGGCAGATGTGGATGTTTGATGGTATTACAGATATCATCGCAGGATGGAAGCAATTCCTAGTAAGGCTGCCTTTTGAAATTGACTAATGGCGAATTTGTCAATGCCAATGGTGTTCGATGGTGCTCCAGTTGTTTTGGGATTGCATATTATTATTATTATTATTATTATTATTATTATTATTATTATTATTATTATTATTATTATTATTATTATTATTAGCCATTGTCTCTCCACTGCAGGACGAAGGCCTCTTCTGCATGTTTTCAACTAATAAGATCCTTTCTTTTGCCAATTGGGCCTGCCATAATTGCTGACCACATCGATCCATCTTGTTTTAGATCTCTTTAGTGGATGTGAAATACACTCACACACACAGACACACAGACACACAGACACAAATACACATACACATGCACACCACACAGAAAAACAATTCACCTTTAAGGATAGATAAATAAATATGTATTCTGAAAATAAACCACGTAACAAAACAACGAGCTGTGTGAAGCTCTTTGGCGCTTTGACTCCCAGCTGATTCAATCGGATCAAACTTTTTGGGAAAATCAAAGCCAACGGTCAAAACTGAATCACACACTATGGAGTGGACTCAGCCCAGTGTGTTTCTCCATGCACAAGCCTCCATTTTTTCCTTGCAAACTGATTCGAGATATTGAATCAATTAAACAGAGTTGAATGGTCAAGGGTGATGACCTTTTAAGTCACATGTACAAGAGGGATTGGGGGCCATCAGGAAACCTCAATTGTTTGACTCCCAGAAGGCCTTACAATTTTAGCCATGAGTTCCATCTCCAAGACAGATACACAATGACATTTAGACCCTGCATGCTACTATCCACTTATTGAACAGGTGCCTCCATAATGCTAAAAGAAAAAACAGTGGTAACACCATTTATGAATGGATGCAATGGGTGGGCCAGATCATGTAATACCTTTCCATATAACCGTGTCTTGTGCCAAGCTCCTTCTATCAGGAAAGGTCTCTTGATCACAACTAGCAAAATAACATTTATTTATGCACCCACACCATGAATTTCCCCAAGAACGTCTAGATGATGAATAGAGATGGACAACGACCTCTGAGTGGCAGGAGAAAAGCTATCTTCTAAAACAGGGAGAATGGGCATTTTAACGATGACAATAATAGAGTTGGACCTATTGAGGTCTTCTAGTCCAGCTCCCTTTGAGGTCTTCTAGTCCAGCTTCCTGCTCAAGCAGGAAACCCTATACCATTTCAGACAAATGATTGTCCAGTCTCTTCTTGAAAATTTCCAGTGTTGGAGCATTCACAACTTCTGGAGGCAGGTTGTTCCACTGGTTAATTGTTCTAACTGTCAGGAAGTTTCTCCTTAGTTCTAGGTTGCTTCTCTCTTTGGTCAGTTTCCATCTGTTTTTTCTTGTCCTGCCTTCAGATGCTTTGGAGAATAGAATAGAATAGAATAGAATAGAAGAGAAGAGAAGAGAAGAGAAGAGAAGAGAAGAGAAGAGAAGAGAAGAGAAGAGAGCAGAGCTGGAAGGGACCTTGGAGGTCTTCTAGTCCAGCCCCCTGCTCAAGCAGAAGAACCTATACCATTTCAGACAAATGATTGTCCAGTCTCTTCTTGAAAACTTCCAGTGTTGGAGCATTCACAACTTCTGGAGGCAGGTTGTTCCACTGGTTAATTGTTCTAACTGTCAGGAAGTTTCTCCTTAGTTCTAGGTTGCTTCTCTCCTTGATTAGTTTCCATCCATTGCTTCTTGTCCTGCCTTCAGCTGCTTTGGAGAATAGAGTAGAGTAGAGTAGAGTAGAGTAGAGTAGAGTAGAGTAGAGTAGAGTAGAGTAGAGTAGAGTAGAGTAGAGTAGAGTAGAGTAGAGTAGAGTAGAGTAGAGTAGAGTAGAGTAGAGTAGAATAATAGAATAGAATAGAATAGAATAGAATAGAATAGAATAGAATAGAATAGAATAGAATAGAATAGAATAGAATAGAATAGAGCAGAGCTGGAAGGGACCTTGGAGGTCTTCTAGTCCAGCCCCCTGCTAAAGCAGGAAACCCTATACCCTTTCAGACAAATGATTGTCCAGTCTCTTCTTGAATGTTGGAGCATTCACAGCTTCTGGAGGCAGGTGGTTCCACTGATTAATTGTTCTCACTGTCAGAAAATTTCTCCTTCGTTCTAGGTTGCTTCTCTCCTTAATATTTTATTTAAGAAAATAGCAGTGAAACCCACTCTAATAAATAAACCAGGCTAGGTTAAGCACTTATAATGCCGGTGTCTGTGATAAGGGATGGAAACATTAATTTCAAATCCTTCACCATAAACGATGATGGTGGCATTCAAGATGATGTATTGTGCCTCCCTGGTCCATAACATGACATGCTTTTAAAGTTATTATTACTGTTTCGGGCAAGAGTAGGAAGGAAGAGTAGGAAGAAGAGAACCGAAGCAAAGACAAAATGAAATTTGCTAAAAAATGTAGTGCTGGGCAGGTTTTTCTGCAAATCCTTTTCTTCACGTTTATAGGAAGCCCTTTGGCAGGAATGCCAGCTATGCAACCACGTGTTGTTGTTGCTTCTATAACTGTTGCACAGGACAAGAGGGATACCTAAGTTTGGTCTGATGGGTTTGAATTTTGCTGTCTCATGGGGCAACAACAACAAAAAAAAAGAAATGGCAGGAAATTATTGGAGAGTCATAAGAGTTTAAGGTGTATCGAGATGATTGACAACCTCGTTCCCCGAGGATATTGGCCACCATTTTGGTTAGAATGAAAGAATGATATATAAATATTCATTATTTTGGTTAGAATGAAAGAATATATATATGGTTTCTGAGGTTTTCGCAGGTATTTGTATGTAGGTCTTTGGTTATTCGGGTTTTCTCCCGTGTAAAATTGGAAGTGTCTTGGCAACGTTTCAACGAAGTCCCATTCGTCATCTTCAGGCTGGTGCTTTCGTCTTCGTGCTTCTAGGAGCAATGTGTGATCGTAGCTGTTTCTTCCTTTTAACTGTCAGTGGGGGTATGAACGGATTGGGTGGGAGCTTGGCTGTGTTCTGATTGGGTGGAGGTGTGTTCTGATTGGTTAGGGGCTTGGCTGTGCTCTGATTGGATGGGGGGTTGGCTGTGCTCTGACTGGACAGGGGAGTGTTCTGTTTGGGTGGGGGCTTTATTGTGCTCAGGTTAGTCTGAGTTGCAGGGGGATTTGAGATGGTGAGCTACATTGCTGTTGCTTGGCTTCGCATTCGTGGTTGTGCCTCATCTTCATGGTGGGTGTCAGTTTGCTTCATGTATGGATTGGAGGGGTTTAAAGTGGCTAATGATGCAGCTGTGGTCTGGCTTCTGGTTTGTGGTCATGCCTCATCATCGGTGTGGGTTTGGATTTGCTTTTTGCATGGATGTGTGGTGGTGACATCCTGTGTGGTTATTGTGAGTGTGGGTCTGGTGTCATTCTTTGTGGGTCTGGTCTGGTGTCACACCTTAAAGCCACAGGACATGAAATTGACTTTAAAAAGACCAGAACTATTGCCAAAACTTAACACTTTAATAACAGAATAATCAGAGAAGCCATCGAGATAGAAAAACGCCCAAAGAGCATGAATAAATGAGATGATACCTCCCGCCTACCAGCCATTTGGAAACCCACCCTTATTGACAAACGAGTCCCTAACACAAAGAATGACAGGTCACACGAGTAAGACAGAGGGAGGCAATGGGGCATCTCCAGGGGAAGAGGAGGAAGCAGTGAGAAGCCATGCTTTGGGGGCTGTGTAACAAAAAGGGAATTGTGGGCAGGGCTGGTTGCTGGAGGCAACCATTTGCAAAGAAGTTCAGAGTCAAGAGATCATGGTCTGTTTATTTTGTCTGTGAGTTATTTCCTGTTTGAATCGTGCTCCATTTTTGCTTTTGGATAAGTCTCCATTGGAAAAGTGTTCTGTTGCTTTGGTTTTCTGGGACAATTATCAGGTCTGTAACTCAAATAAAAAGGGTTTATTTTCCAGTCTACTGTTTAAAGAGGGGTTGTCTTTGTGAAGTAACAAGGATGTACGTAGGCTGGGATGGAACAGCAAGACTTTTTACAGTTGGATCTGAAGTCTAATAAACCAATTTGTTAAACAACTGTTTAACTGTTTTGTTTAATTTCTTTATTGAATTTATTTGCCAATCATCTCATGGTTCATGTCTATGGAGATTCTCAGTCATCCAAGTCATGGTTGTCCCCAAAGGCAACCTATCTCCAGTCTACAACACAGTTCTTTTGGTAGTTCCAAGAAGGTTCCATACCCATTTCCACCATTCAGTGGGATAAACTTCCAAGGGGGCCTCAACGATTCTCAGAGAGAGTACTAACGACCAGATGACTGCAAGGAATATAAATCCTTCCATCCTCCACCACCATTCAGTTCAGAAATGAAGAAGCTTCTTAGATGAGGTGAAATGCCTTCAAGAGGAAAAAAAAAAGGAAGTCCAGTTGCCGCCTGAAAAAGTATCTTTGAGACAACCATGACTTGGATGACTGAGAATCTCCATAGACACATACAAGATGTCACAAGCATGTCCTGTGAATTTCATTTTATTTCATTTCATCTGATCTTGCCTAGTCTCATCTCAGCTACAAACTGACTGGATTTTTGAAAAAAGCATCTTTGGGATGTCCCATGGTTCAGATGACCTTGAGCAAACCTTGATGTTTAGGGGGTCTTGCCACAAGACCACCAATTCTCCAATCCCCACAACAAATTTCTGCACCTTCCCAGGTAAGATCTAGGACAGCAGTTCTCAACCTGTGGGTCGTGACCCCATTTGGGGTCGAACGACCATTTCACGGGGGTTGCCAAACAACGCAGTCCGCCATTTTTTTTCTCTTTTCCTTAGCTGTGCTACTCCCTCTTATTCTATTGGCTTTTGAAAGCCAATATAATAGACTCTCTTGAATAGAGTCTAATTCTATTGGCTTTCAAAAGCCAATAGGAATTGTCCAGGTTGTCTCTGCCCTGCTGAGCCCGCCAAAAGTCCCAGTCTGCAAATGGTGCTGCAAGTTGTCTGCAGCGAAGGCGAGCGGTCCGGAACTTTCCACCCCTCCCTGCTGAGCAACTACTACAAATGTAAGTAAAAGAGGGCCAGGGGTGGGAGGTGGGAGGCCGGCGGGCGCAGGGAGGGTTGCTGGCGCACGTGGGGCCTGTCAGGTGCCTTACCTCCCTTGGGCTGGGCCAGCTGGTGGCCCAGCCGGTGGTCGCCCTGCGCCGTCGCTGCCCCTTGCCAGCTACGCCTCAGCCGGTGCAGGGGGCAGCACCATTCATGTGCAGTGCTCGCGGGCAGGGAAATAGTCCACGACTTACGACCGGTTGGGTAGTCCTCGACTTACGACCGGTTGGGGTCCTCGACTTATGACCGGTTGGGGGTCGCGGCATTAAAAAGGTTGAGAACCACTGATCTAGGATAAGGAAAGTGAGAGAGAGAGAGAGAGAGAGAGAGAGAGAGAGAGAGAGAGAGAGAGAGAGAGAGAGAGAGAGAGAGAGAGAGAGAGAGAGAGAGAAGGGAAAAGAGAGAAGAGATTTGAGGTATTTGTAAACAAAAGTGATATGTAACGAATAAATAAATTCCAATCTGACCAAGCAGAATGTATTTTATCTGTTAGCCATTAACCATATTCCCCAGTGAGGCAGAACAGATGTATTATAAGTAATGTCTTTTTTTAAAAAAACTTGCAAAGATAAAACACACACACAAACATAAAATTGGGAAAAGCTCTTAAATTAGGAGTAATAAAGTGATATCTGCAACCCTGTTTTGCAAAGGCACTTTGTTGCAATATTGATGACAGCAAAAATGGTGATGGGGAAAATATTAAAATACCTTTTCCCTTTAGCTCATTTGTTAAATTTGTGCAGAGCAGTCAGCTTGTGGTCCTGTTGACTAACAGCAATAACGCGCACAAATGTAAGGAAAACTCAAATTGAGAAAATTCAGCAAAACGATAAATGCTGGTTAGGCAAAGAACAGGAGGAGACTGTGGAACACCTGGTAGGTGGATAAAAGAAGCACAGTGTTTGGTAAGACACAAGAAAACAGCTAACTTTTTTTATTGGAATAGCAATAGCACTTAGATTTATATACCACTTCACAGTGCTTTATAGCTCTCTCTAAGCGGTTTACAGAATCAGCATATTTGCCCTCAACAATCTGAGTTCTCATTTTACCAACTTTGAAGGATGGAAGGCTGAGTCAATCTTGATCTGGTCAGAATTGAACTCCAGGCTGTGGGCAGAGTTGGCCTGCAGCACTGCATACTAGCCACTGTGCCACAATGACAAGGAAGGAAGGAAGGAAGGAAGGAAGGAAGGAAGGAAGGAAGGAAAGAAGGAAGGAAGGAAGGAAGGAAGGAAGGAAGGAAGGAAGGAAGGAAGGAAGGAAGGAAGGAAGGAAGGAGAAGAGGAGGGAGGAAAGAGAAGGGGAGAGAAGGGAAGGGGAATCAGAGGGAGGGAGGGAGGGATGAAGGAAGGAAGATAAGGAAGGAATAGCAATAGCACTTGGACTTATATACCGCTTCACAGTGCTTTACAACGCACTCTAAGCAGTTTACAGAGTCAGCATCTTGCCCTCAACAATCTGGGTCCTCATTTTACTGACCTCGGAAGGATGGACAGCTGAGTCAACCTTGAGCCAGTCAGGATCAAACTCCTGGCTATGGGCAGAGTTACCCTGCAATACTGTATTCTACCCTCTGCACCACCACCAGGGCTCTTAATCATTATAAGAATGATAACTCCCCAGCAGCAAAAGAGTAGGAGAATGTTAGTACCGATTTAAAAAAAAAACAGCCCTTGTCATTTTAATCAGTTTTCTATTCATAAATGTATTCATCGTTCTATTTTTATTACAATGCGAGCCATCCAGAGTCGCTTTGGATAGCAAGATGGGCAGATGGGCATAGACTCATCAAAGAGCAGGTACCAGTCATAATCGGGAGAGCCTTTGCACAACACAAAGTATTGTGCACCAGCTGCACTCTGTCCTCATTCCTAAACATGCCAAAAAAAAAACAAAAAAAAACCCCACACAGATTTGGCATCTCTGTAAAAAAAACAACCAAAACAACAAAGGCCTGAACTGGCATTTTCCTGATTTGTGGAGGCTACGGCACAATGCAAACCTTGATGTTAGAAATATGGAGGCTACGTGGATTTGCTTTTAAGCCTGGCCCGTCAGGGGCGTTTGCAGCCTGGAAGGCAGCAGGAATTATGAGTACACAAAGCAAACCTTTCTGTCAATTGACACAGGAAGCCCAAACTTTAGAGCTAAGAAACCTCATCTTTCTTCTTATTTTTTTTTTCCCTTGCCAACAGAGGACTGAGGGCACCAGCCTGCCTTGTAGCATCTCAGCCGCCTAATAAGAGACGAGCTGCTGTATGGCGAAGGCTAACCAATTATCCACTGCAAATCTCCATAGGGCCAAGTCAGGGGGAGGAGGAGGAGGAGGAGGAGGAGGAGGAGGAGGAGGAGGAGGAGGAGGAGGAGGATTGGGACTGGAGAGAGTGAAGCCTGGCACAGAGAGACGACAAAGAGGAAGAAAAACGTGCTGCCCGCATTACGGCTTGCCCTTAAAGAAAATGCATCATCAATCCATCAGGAATGAAATTTTTGTGTTCTGTAATATTAATGTTTAAGGCAATGCTCTTCTAGCGTATTGATTCTCCATGGGCAGGAAGAACTGGAAAAGAAACAGTTTTCAAAATGTGGTTTTCAGTTTCTTTAATATTGCAGTTCATCGCATGGCAAAATTTCCTCTGTGTGTTTGTGTGTGTGTGTGTGTGCGTGTATACCTTCTGTCCGTTGTATAATAGGTGGGTGAGTGAGAGAAAAGGAAACAGAAAGGTGGAGAAGTAATAACAGAATAAAAAAGAATGGAGTGGAATGGAATGGAACGGAACGGAACGGAACAGAACAGAACAGAACAGAACAGAACAGAACAGAACAGAACAGAACAGAACAGAATATGGAGGAATAGAATAGAATAGAATAGAATAGAATAGAATAGAATAGAATAGAATAGAATAGAATAGAATAGAATAGAATAGAATATGGAGGAATAGAATAGAATAGAATAGAATAGAATATGGAGGAATAGAATATGGAGGAATAGAATAGAATAGAATAGAATAGAATATGGAGGAATAGAATAGAATAGAATAGAATAGAATAGAATAGAATAGAATAGAATAGAATAGAATAGAATAGAATAGAATAGAATATGGAGGAATAGAATAGAATAGAATATGGAGGAATAGAATAGAATAGAATAGAATAGAATAGAATAGAATAGAATAGAATAGAATAGAATAGAATAGAATAGAATAGAATATGGAGGAATAGAATAGAATAGAATAGAATAGAATATGGAGGAATAGAATAGAATAGAATAGAATAGAATAGAATAGAATAGAATAGAATAGAATAGAATAGAATAGAATAGAATAGAATAGAATAGAATAGAATAGAATAGAATAATAGAATTGGAGGGGACCTTGGAGGTCTTCTAGTCCAACCCCTTGCTCAAGGCAAGAGGTGCTATACCATTTCACACAAAGGGTTGTGTAATCTCTTCTGGAAAACCTCCAGTGATGGAGTAACACAACTGAATTTTTGGAGATTGCATTTATGGGAGGACACTCTTCATTTACTCCATTCTTCTAGTCTGTACAGGGATGTGGTCAAATCTTACTGGCATACAATCTCTGATTAGAAACATCTATAGCAGGGATGGCCAATCTTGGCAACTTTAATTCCTGTGGACTTCAACTCCAAGAATCCCCCAACCACACAACGCTACTTTGTGTGTGTGTGGGGGAGTCTGGAAGTTGAAGTCCACGAGTCTTAAAGTAGCCAAGGTTGGATCCCCTGATCTGTAGGATGTTTGACATTTACATTTTTCTGTTGACTTCCCAATATTTTATCAGTCTGATCAGCAAAAGTTGTACAGATCCTGAAACATCCATTTCCTGCATAGAACTTTCTCAGTCCATCTGTTCTTTGTTTATTTCTTTCACACACATACACCCAAAAGATTGAAAGGAACATACATTAAAAAAAAAGTAAAAAAAATCCACCCTGAATAAGGAGAGTAGATATATCGTTTATTTTTAGGCAAACAACTTGCCTGAGAGATCTGTTCTAGAGTTTGCTCCAGTTTGAGAAAAGACTATTCCAAAAGTTCCATGGTCAGTTCGGGAATGCCAGAGAAAGGATGCTACAAGCATTTTTATTATCTATCTATCTATCTATCTATCTATCTATCTATCTATCTATCTATCTATCTATCTATCTATCTATCTATCTATCTATCTATCTATCTATCTTATCTATCCGTCTATCCGCAGGAGTTCATGGCCACCATGGCAACCATGAACCTGACTCAGGTAGTTCAGGGTCCGACTCACGAGAGGGGACACACTCCCGACATGGTATTCCTCTCAGAACAGTTGAGCAATGATCTGAATTTAAGGGGCTTAGATATTTTGCCTATGTCATGGTCAGACCATTTTCTGTTGCGGCTTGTTTTCAAGGCTCCAATCCTCCCCAGCAGGGAGGCGGAACCGATTAGGTGGTTCCGCCCCAGACGTCTGATGGATCCAGAGAGTTTTCAGAGGACGCTTGGGGAAATACCGGATTCTCTCATTCACAGTTCGGCAGAGTCCCTGGTTACGGCCTGGAATATGGCTGCGAAGGGGGCTCTTGACCGGATTGCGCCGCTGCGACCTCTCTGTGGTAGCAGACCCAGGAGATCTCCTTGGTTTACTGAGGAACTCAGGGGGATGAAGCGCCAGAAGAGACGCCTAGAGAAGCGATGGAGGAAAAGCAAATCCGTATCTGACCGAACACTTGTAAGATCTTATATCAAGACTTATCAGGTGGCGCTCAAGGCGGCAAGATGCGCGTATCATTCTGCCTTGATTGCATCTGCGGAATCCCGCCCAGCCGCCCTGTTCAGGGTAACTCGCTCCCTCCTTAATCGGGGGGGGGGGGTTGATGCACCCTTGCAGGGTAGTGCTGAGGACTTTAATAAGTTTTTCACGGATAAAATCGCCCAGATTCGGATGGACCTTGACTCCAATTGGAATGCAGTATCGGCTGATAATGATTCAGTCGAGATGACAGGGACTCGTCTTGATCCTGTTGTGTGGGAGGAGTTTGACCCGGTGGCACCTGATGAAGTCGACAAGGCCATTGGAGCTGTGAGCTCCGCCACCTGTTTATTGGACCCGTGCCCCTCCTGGCTGGTTTCAGCCAGCAGGGAGGTGACGCGGGGCTGGGTTCAGGAGATTGTCAACGCTTCTTTGAGGGAGGGGTCCTTTCCGGCTCCCTGCAAGGAGGCAATTGTGCGCCCCCTCCTCAAGAAGCCCTCCCTGGACCCAGCTGTTTTAAACAACTACCGTCCTGTCTCCAATCTTCCCTTTATAGGGAAGGTTGTTGAGAAGGTGGTGTCACTCCAGCTCCAACGGTCCTTGGATGAGGCCGATTATCTGGGCCCTCAACAGTCAGGATTCAGGCTCGGCTACTCCACGGAAACTGCTTTGGTCGCGCTGACGGATGATCTCTGGCGGGCCCGGGATAGGGGATTATCCACTATCCTGGTGCTACTTGACCTCTCAGCGGCTTTCGATACCATTGACCATGGTATCCTTCTGCACCGACTGGAGGGGTTGGGGGTTGGAGGCACTGTTTTGCGGTGGTTCACCTCCTACCTCACTGGTCGGTCGCAGTTGGTGTTGGCAGGGGGTCAGAGGTCAACCCCTAGGTTCCTCCCTTGTGGGGTCCCTCAGGGATCGGTCCTCTCCCCTCTGCTGTTTAATATCTACATGAAACCACTGGGCGAGATCATCCGACAACACGGGGTGAGATATCATCAGTATGCTGATGATACCCAGCTTTACATCTCCACCCCGTGTCATTTCAGTGAAGCAGCGGAAGTGATGTGCCGATGTCTGGAGGCTGTTAGGGTTTGGATGGGTGCCAACAGGCTCAAACTCAACCCCGACAAGACGGAGTGGCTATGGGTTCTGCCTCCCAAGGATATTTCAATCTATCCGTCCATTAGCCTGGGGGGGAGCTTTTGACCCCCTCGGAGAAGGTCCGCAACTTGGGCGTCCTCCTCGATCCACAGCTAAATTTGGAACATCATCTTTCGGTTGTGGCGAGGAGGACATTTGCCCAGGTTCGCCTGGTGCACCAGTTGCGGCCCTATTTGGACCGGGAGTCTCTTCTCACAGTCACTCATGCCCTTATCACCTCGAGGTTCGACTACTGCAATGCTCTCTACATGGGGCTACCTTTGAAAAATGTTCAGAGACTTCAGGTAATGCAGAATGCAGCCGCGCGAGCAGTGTTGGGCTTGCCTAGAAATGCCCACATTTCGGCATCACTCCGCGAGCTGCATTGGCTGCCAATTGGTCTCCGAACCCAATTCAAAGTGTTGGTTATGACCTATAAAGCCCTACATGGCATTGGACCAGGTTATTTACGGGACCGTCTGCTGCCCCATGAATCCCAGCGGCCGGTTAGGGCCCACAGAGTGGGCCTTCTCCAGGTCCCGTCAGCCAGACAGTGTCGCCTGGCGGGGCCTAGGGGAAGGGCCTTCTCTGTTGTGGCCCCGGCCCTCTGGAACCAACTTCCCCCGGAGATCCGTGTCGCCCCCACCCTCTTCGCCTTTCGTAGATTGGTTAAAACATACTTTTGTCGGCAGGCCTGGGGCAGCTAACACCTTGCCCCTAGCCAGTGTATGTTTCTGTGTATGTTTGTGGAGTGATTGGTTTCTTTTAGCTCAAGGGTTTTTTATAGATATGTGTTTATTGTAATTTCTATCATGCTGTGAGCCGCCCTGAGTTCTTTGGAATAGGGCGGCATAGAAATTAAATAATAATAATAATAATAATAATAATAATAATAATAATAATAATAATAATAATAATAATAATCCGTCTATCCGTCTGTCCATCTGTCCGTCTGTCTGTCTACCTACCTACCTACCTACCTACCTACCTCTGTCCGTCTATCTATCTATCTATCTATCTATCTATCTATCTATCTATCTATCCCTATCTATCTATCCATCATCTCTCTATCTACCTCTGTCTGTTTGTCTGTCTTTCTGGCTACCTACCTACCTACCTACCTCTGTCCGTCTATCTATCTATCTATCTATCTATCTATCTATCTATCTATCTATCTATCTATCTATCTATCTATCCAGAGCAAAACCGATATAAATAAATCTAAAGGGAGCCCTACGAATATCTCTATTTCCATGACATGCACACAAATATCGGTGACATCTATTTGCAGAAACAATGCACATTACGGGAAAAAATGCAAGCCACAAATCATTTGTTTAAGAAACAGTGCACCCAAAATCAGATTTCCTTATCTATAGAGGACCCCCATACATAGGTAGACTTGAACTTAGAACCGTCCACTTAGTGACCGAAATTGCAACAGCGCTGAAAAAGTAACTTACGACTGTTTTTCACACTTACAACCATTGCAGCATCCCTAGGATCACGTGATCAAGATTTGGATGCTTGGCAACTGACTTGTATTTATGACGGTTTTGGTGTCCCGGGGTCACAGGATCCCCTTTTCCGGCTTTCTGACCAGCAAAGTCAACGGGGAAAACGGCTTCACTTAAGAACCACATTATTAACTTAACAACTGTGTTGATTTACTTAATTAGTGTGGCAAGAAAGGTCATAAAACGAGGCAAATGTTCCTTTAACAAATGTAAGATAAGATAAGACAGCGATAAGATAACCTTTATGGTCATTTTTTTTTTTACTGTGGGCACAACGGCACACATCAAAAATGAAATTCAGTTGCCTGCTCTCAAAGTGAAATGCATACATGACACACACCTAATCATACTATATATAACATATGTATAGACCCACACTTCTACATATACATAGAAAATAAATATTAAATTTTAAATATTAAATTTGTCCATCTTCTGCCTCATGAATCCCAGCGACCGGTTAGGGCACATAGGGTTGGCCTCCTACGAGTCCCGTCTGTTAGGCAATGTCATCTGGCGGGGCCTAGGGCAAGGGCCTTCTCCGTCGCTGCCCCGGCCCTCTGGAATCAGCTTCCCTCAGAGGTCTGCACTGCTTCCTCCCTCCTAGCTTTCCTGAAATTATTGAAGACTTATTTATGCCGACAGGCTTGGGGCGTATGAACAGTGCTCTGCCCCCGGGCCTAGGAATGTGCCTCCATCATTGATTGTGTGTTTGATTGTGATTGCATGTTGTATGTATGTGTTTTAGATTGAATGAATGTGTTTTTGGATTGGATGGTTGATTATTTTATTAAATTTCTCACATGTAATTGTATTGTTGTTCTAAGCCGTCCTGGGTCCTAGGAGAAGGGCGGGATAGAAATTTGAATAAATAAATAAATCTTGAATATATAACGGAAGAAGGAAGCTGGAGAGTTCACAAGGTTAATGCTGTTTGGAATGAAACTATGGCTGAATCTGGATGTTCTGCTACAGATACCACAGAGGTCCCTCCTCCCAGAAGGTAACAAGGAGAACAGGTTGTGAAGAGGATGTGTAGTGTCCTAGACAATTTTACGGACCCTGCTCAAGCAACGCTTATATGCCATGTCCTGGATGGGAGGGAGGGAACTGCCAATGATCTTTTCTGCTGTCCTCACCACTCTCTGCACCGCCTTCCTGTCTGAAGCAGGGATGCTTCCAAACCAGACTGTGATGCTGTATGACAGGATGCCCTCAATCGTCCCCCTGTAGAAAGTGGTCAGGACAGGGGAAGGAAGATGTGCTTTTCTCATGCGACGCAGAAAATGCAGGCGCTGCTGTGTCCGGCTTCACCAGTTTCTCACTGTTGAGAGACCAAGCCAGCCTACTTGTTAACTGCACACCCAGGAATTTGATGTTGGTAACCATCTCCACAGGTGAATCATTGATGCACAGAGATGTGTGGCTGTGCCTCTCTTACTTAAGAGCAGAAATTTTGGGCTGAATTGTTGTCACAACTGCCTGAACCTGGCCTACATCAATAGAAATCAATATATATGTATGTCGATGGAGCACAGACACAGGCGAAGGTTTTTGATCTCTGCAAGAACCGTTAACCTCTTCGTGTCCGTCTCCCTTTCTGATTTATCCCTGAAACTGGGGGGGGGGAAATCAGCACCTGGGGATAATGTTCTGTAACGTCAGGAGCAACAGTTTGTACAGCTGAAATAGATCCCATGCATTACATCAAGAGAAATATGGAATTTGGCTGAAAGCCTTTAAGAAGCTTCGGTGAACTTTGGACCTCAGATTTAATGGGACATGAATGAGTTTGAGCTCGAAAGTATCCAACACAGGACTCTTGCTAATAATAATAAGAAGCAAGGAGGGGGAAAAAAATCTGCCAAACATAAAATAAAGGCGAGGAAAATAGAGTGGTGTGTTGTTTGAAATGTTTAACATCGTAAAGAAGATACAGGCCTAGGCAGTTGATGTCCCGGATGGTTATTTTCTGATAATGCACCTGGTTAAAATAAAGTTTCCCCTCTGGATGCATATGTAATGCCTAGATAAGAACAATTTGGAAAATTTTTATTACAGCTGCAGTAGGCACAAACATTTATGGGTACATTAGATAAGATCAAGTACAGGGATACACGGAAAAGGGAGGGAGCCAAAAGGTATTTCCAGAAATGTTATTACTTAGTGCCACATCTGGTTAAGTCAACAAGGAGTTTATGAGCTTCAGTTGCAACTAAGCAGTTCAGAAATGAAGAACACATTTGATTTCCTTAAGGGGCATTCTTTAAGAAAACTGCATCTGCCATTTCCTTCCTTCCTACTCCTCCTCCCTCCCTCCCTCTCTAGCTTTCTACTTTCTTTCTGTCTCCCATTCTTTCCTTCTTTCCTCCCTTCTCCTCCCTCCCTCCCTCCCTTTCTTCCTTCCTTTTTCCTACCTCCTCCTCCCTCCCTCCCTCCCTCCTTCCCTTCCCTTCCCTTTCCTACCCATCCCATTTCCTTCCTTCCTTCCTTCCTTCCTCTCTCTCTCTCCATTTCCTCCCTTTCATTTCCCCTCTCCGTCCTCCTTCTCCACTCTCTCCTTCCTTCGTTCCTTCGTTCCTTCCTATCTTTCTTGCTCTCTCCCATTCTTTCCTTCTTTCCTCCCTTCCCCTCCCTCCCTCCCTTCCTCCCTCCCTCCCTCCTTCCTCCCTCCTTCCCTTCCCTTCCCTTCCTTTCCCTACCCATCCCATTTCCTTTCTTCCTTCCTCTCTCTCTCCATTTCCTCCCTTTCATTCCCCCTCTCCGTTCTCCTTCTCCCCTCTCTCCTTCCTTCCTTCCTTCCTTCCTATCTTTCTTCCTCTCCCATTCTTTCCTCCTTCCTCCCTTCCCCTCCCTCCTTCTCTCTCTCTCTTTCTTTACTTCCTTCCTTCCTTCCCTTCCTTCCTTCCTTCCTTCCTTCCTTCCTTCCTTCCTTCCTTCCTTCCTTTCTTTCTTTCTTTCTTTCTTTCTTTCTTTCTTTCTTTCTTTCTTTCTTTCTTTCTTCTCGTCAACCTCTGCTCAAGCAGAAGATCCTATACCATCCCAGATAAATAGCTGTCCAGTCTCTTCCTGAAAACCTCCAGTAATGGAGTACCCACAGCTTCTGGAGGCATTCCACTGATTAATTGCTCTCATTGTTAGGAAATTTCTCCTTAGTTCTAGGCTGGATTTCTCTTTAATGATCTTCCATCTGTTACTTCTTGTCCTTTGAAGAATAGGTTGACCCCCTAGCAGGAAGACTGCTAGTATATCACCCCCTAATCCTTGTCCTTCTCCTTCTCCTTTTCCTCCTTCTCCTTCTTTTCCTTCTCCTTCTCCTTCCCTTTCTTCCATCTTTCTCCTTCTTCATTTCCTGGCCTTATCTTCCTGCCCTCCTCCTCCTCCTCCCCCTGCCTTCCTTCCTTCCTTCCTTCCTTCCTTCCTTCCTTCCTTCCTTCCTTCCTTCCTTCTCCCTCTTTTCTGGAGAAGATCTGCCTATCTTATCTTTAACAGTTCATACAGACTTAGTGGCATATAATCAATCAACGACCCTAGTCCTTCAATAATTCAGAACTTCTTTCCTAGGCTCAGTTATTGCTCCGATGGACCCCCTGATCGATATCTGAATTTAGTGAATGCTTAGACCTTAGAGTGGTCAGAAATTTCCCACAAATAAAACCCCCCAGCGTACAAAACATAGTAATAAAACAACGATCAAAGCAACACTAAGCGAGAATTTAAAATCAGATCAATATATAAACAATTCTTAGGGCATTCCTGTCAAAGGTTTCCATGTGAAGTGACTTCTGGAAGCCTACCAGAGATCCCAAGGAACCAGAGCAAATATTGTAAGGAAAATAAAGTTTGTATAATAGTAATAATAATAATAATAATAATAATAGTAGTAGTAGTAGTAGTAGTAGTAGTAGTAGTAGTAGTAGTAGTAGTAGTAGTAGTAAAGTTGGAAGGGATCTTAGAGGTCTTCTAGTCCAACCCCCTGCTCAGGCAGGAAACCCTATACCATTTTGGACAAATGGCTGTCCGAAAAAACTTCCAGTGTTGGAGAATTCACAGCTTCTGGAGGCAGGTTGTTCCACTGGTTAATTGTTCTCAGGAAATTCCTCCTTAGTTCTAGGTTGCTTCTCTCTTTGGTTACTTTCCATCCATTGCTTCTTGTCCTGCCTTCAGGTGCTTTGGAGAATGGTTTGACTCCCTCTTCTTTGTGGCAGCCCCTCAGATATTGGAACACTGCTATCCTGTCCCCCCCTCATCCTTCTCTTCGTTAAACTAGACATACCCAGTTCCGCAACCATTCCTTATATCCTTTAGCCTCCAGTCCCCTAATCATCTTTGTTGCTCTTCTCTCTACTCTTTCTAGAGCCTTAACATCTTTTTTACATCGTGGTGACCAAAACTGGATGCAGTATTCCAAGTGTGGCCTTACCAAGGCATTGTAAAGTGGTATTAATACTTCACATGATCTTGATTCTATCTATCTGTTAATGCAGCCTAGCACTGTGTTGGCTTTTTTGGCAGCTGCAGCACACTGCTTGCTCCTATTTAAGGGATTGTCTACTAGGACTCCGAGGTCCCTCTCACAGTTACTACTATTGAGCAAGGTGCCACCTATGCTGTACTTGTGCATTTGGTTTTTCTTGCCTAAATGTAGAACCTTGCTTTTTTCACCATTGAATTTCATTTTGTTAGATAGCGCCCAGTGTTCAAGTCTGTCCAGATCCTCCTGTATCCTCAGCCTGTCTTCTGGAGTGTTGGCTATTCCTGCCAGCTTCGTGTCATCTGCAAATTTGATGAGTTCCCCATCTATCCCTTTGTCCAAATCATTGATGAAGATGTTGAAGAGTTTAAGAGGCAAAGAGTTACCTGCAAGGGATGACAGGCAAAAAAAAATGTATTGCACTGTTGGCAGGTAGAGAGACTATTTCTTACATAGAAGCACCAATCCATAATCTGTTGCTTGCTGTGTTTTGCCCTGAAGGGGAACAACCCCCCTGAAATAATGTGAAAAGGAGGCGAGCAGAGCTGAGGATGGAAGTGTAAAGAGAGAGAGAGGTCAGAGTTGACCATGTTCTCAAATTTTACAGTATTTATGGATTTGGTCTTTTCAGTCAAGTCAGTTGAGTGAAATATACAACTACTGCTTTAAAAGCTATCTGGTGCCCTACATTAGATAAGCCTAGTCTATTTATCGGATTTCCTGCATGGGTTGCCCCAGTGACTATGTGGGACAGATGGGTTGGAAGCTGATCACCAGATTGCGAGAACATGAGTGAGTGGTTAGACGAGGAGACCCACTCTCATGGATAGCCTCACATTACAGTGAACAAGGACATGCATTCAGCTTTGCTGTTACTATGATTGTTGGCTGAGCAGGGACAAAAATAGCCAGAGAAATTATTGAAACAGGTCCCTGATCAGTGTATAGTAGTGCTGATTTATCACCAACTTATCAGTTACTTAGGAGCCAAGAGAACAGAGCACAACCCACCCACCCCCAACAATTAAGTACTTCATAACCAGCCATCAACACCATAATTAACAACTAAAGGCTGCACACAACCAGGAACCGTATAAATACAATGCATAGAATAGCCCAATGCACATTATTCCGGAGAGAGAGGTGTTTCCTGATGATGGGCTCCAGCATAAGCCTGAAAGGCCAATCTATTTATAAACAAAACACCCTGAGTCCCACAGCCGATGGGATTAAGAATTAAATCCCCCCATCTAAATTCTGGACTTGGATTATGACTGAATTCCACAACTTTCAGACTTTAGCTCCTGTGCCTCTTCAGACAGATATTTGCTCTAAAAGAACACGATCTGGTGACATTTTTTAAATATAGATTTTGTCAAAAAGCAGCTGCTCCAATAAACACTGACAAAAATACATAGTCTACAGGAAAGAATCTTGAGACAACAGTTGCATTCCAGATTGCTTTATTTGATGCTCTGTTTGCGGTGTTTTATTTATGGGTATGTACTCATTAGTAATGTAGGGGTGAAAAGTAGGAACATTGTTTGTTTATTTCTCTCTCTCTGTGTGTGTGTGTGTGTGTGTGGTGTGTGTGTGATAGAGAAATAGAGGTAGAGATAGAGATAGAGATAAGATAGCTAGATAGCTAGATAACTAGATAGATAGCTAGCTAGCTAGCTAGACAGACAGACAGATATAGACAGACAGACAGACAGAGATAGACAGACAGAGAGAGAGATGTTAGAGAGATGATACAGATAGATAGATGTAGATATATAAACATAGTCAGAAATAGATAGATAGATAGATAGATAGATAGATAGAAAGACATAGACATAGAATATAGATATATAGAGATAGAGATAGATATACAGATAGACAGAGATAGACACACACACACACATACACACACACATATTTAGAGAGAAAGATGATAGATAGATAGATAGATAGATGATATAGAGATAGAGATAGACAGAGAGATAGAGAGACAGATATAGAGAGACAGATATATAGAGATAGAGAGATAGAGAGATAGAGAGATAGAGACAGAGACAGAGACAGAGACAGAGACAGAGACAGAGACAGAGACAGAGACAGAGACAGAGACAGAGACAGAGACAGAGACAGAGACAGAGACAGAGACAGAGATAGAGATAAAGAGAGAGATCATTAGTAGATGATATTTTATGCATCTTGGTTTCAGTTCCATACAGTTCTTAAATGATGCACCTTGTAAAAGGAACACATTGGTGTAAAAGTGAAGGTTCAGGTATGGCTGACTCTGAAAATCTCATTTAATTCAGCCAATTGATCAATTAAGACATGAAAGCCAATAGGGGGCTTTGGGCCAATCACTAGGAGATGGAGAGCTCTAGTCCCGTCTTTAGTCATGAAAGCTAACTGGGTGACTTTGGGCCAATCACCCGGAGACTGTGAGTTCTAGTCCCACCTTAGTGAAAGCCAGCTAGGGGATTTTGGGCCCCTCTCAGCCCAACCCACTTCATAGGGTTGTTGTTTGGGGGAAAATAGGAGAAGGACGGTCTATGAAGGATTTCTGACTCCTAGAGTTACTTCTAAAGCCATAAAACTAGGGAAAAAAATCTAATATAAAATAAAGTAAAATAATAAAATACAAAATAAAATGAAATGAAATCAGTAAAGTAAAATCATAAAAATAAAATAAAATAAAATAAAAGACAAAATAAAATAAATAAAATAAAAGAATATAAAATAAAATAAAAGAATAAACTAAATTAAATTAAACTATAATGAAATAATAAACTAAACTAATAATAAATAAAATACAAACTAAACTAAAAGAAAAGAATAAACTATAAACTATTCTAAAATAAAATAAATAATAAACTAAACTAAATTAAACTAATATGAAACAATAAACTACAATAAAATAATAATAAATAAAATATAACTAAAATAAACTAAAATAAAAAAGAATAAACTAAACTAAACTATAATGAAATAATAAACTAAACTAAACTAATAATAAATAAAATACAAACTAAACTAAACTAAAAGAAAACAAAAGAATAAACTATAAACTAAAATAAAATAAATAATAAAGTAAACTAAACTAATATGAAACAATAAACTAAACTAAACTAATAATAAATAAAATATAAACTAAAAAAAATAAAATAAAAAGAGTAAACTAAATTAAACTATAATGAAATAATAAACTAAACTAAACTAATAATAAATAAAATATAAACAAAACTAAATTAAAATACAATAAAATAAAGAATAAACTACGCTAAACTAAATTAAACTAAAATGAAACAATAAACTAAACTAAAATAATAATTAATAAAATATAAACTAAACTAAACTAAATGATAAACTAAAGTAAACTAATAAATAAAATAATAAAGTAAAATAAAATAATAAAATATAAAATAATAAAATAAAATAATAAAATAAACAAAACAAAATAAAATAACAGAGATGCAATTTTATACGCTTGCAAAAGTCTGGAGGGGGGCTTCTCTTTTTAAAATGAAAGGCTGAGTGAGCTAAATGTGTCTTTTGCTGTAATGTTAGATGGAAAGTTTGCTCTTTTGCAAAAGACTGAACTAATGAATGAATGAATCTGAGATTTTTGCAGTTATGATACATGTATCATTACACCCTTACTCTCAATTGCCTGTAGGGTCTCTCTCTCTCTCTCTCTCTCTCTCTCTCTCTCTCTCTCTCTCTCTCTCTCTCTCTCTCTCTCTCTCTCTCTCTCTCTCTCTCTCTCTCTCTCTCTCTCTCTCTCTCTCACTTTTTCCAGTGGCTTAAAATTGTAAGCATGCTTAGGAGCCCGTAGGAAAAGAGAGCAGTGGAGTTTGAGAACGTATTTCATGGAGAATCTGTCTCTGGCATGTCATCAATCTAAACTAGCACTCTAATGCAGTCTGTCATATTCAACCTGGCTGGCGGAGCCCCAGCAAAATGCTCTCCATTGTGAGCAATCCAGGTGTAGTCACAAATTCACCTGGTTCTTGTTTATCCCAGGTACTTAAAGAAACAGGAAGCTGGGTCCTGCAATTGGGGCATTGCCACAGTTTGCCACCACCTGCAAAGTCTGATCTCCAGCTTCTGCTATTAAAGCAGCACTCAGGTGTGAGTCTTAACTCACCTGTGCATGGGCATGTGGTTGTTCTGAAAGTTAGAATGTGGACCATAGAATAATGGTATTGGAAAGGACCTTGATGGTCTTCTAGTCTTCCAGTCCAACTGCCTGTCCATGGCAGGAAATGCTATACCATTCCGGATTTCCTTTGGGCTTGATGGGATGGATACACGTAATCATAGAAAGAATATCATAGAAAGAATAACAGAACAGCAGAACAGAATAATAGAGTTGGAAGAGAACTTGGGGGTCCTCTAGTCCAGCCCCCTGCTCAAGCAGGAGACCCTATACCAGGGGTAGGCAACCTTGGCTCTTTTATGACTGGTGGACTTCAACTCCCAGAATTCCTGAGCCAGCAGGGCTCAGCTTGGAAAACCTCTCCCTTTCCTCTCAGCATGGCTGGCTCAGGAATTCTGGGAGTTGAAGTCCACCAGTCATAAATGAGCCAAGGTTGCCTACCCCTGTCCTAAGTCCTCCTGTTCTAAGCAGTGAGCCTCCTAGGGCAAGGGTAGGCTACCTTGGCTCTTTTATGACTGGTGGACGTCAACTCCCATAATTCCTGAGCCAGCAGGGCTCGAGCTTGGAAACCTCTCCCTTTCCCCTCAGCATGGCTGGCTCAGGAATTCTGGGAGGTGAAGTCCCACCAGTCATAAAGAGCCAAGGCTGCCTATGCGTGGATTAGGCCTACCAGTTTCTGATAATCAACTCCTGTCAGGCTTAATAGACTAGGCCAAGGGTAGGAACCTTGGCTCTTTTATGACTCGTGGACTTCAGCTCCCAGAATTCCTGAGCCGGCATGGCTCAGCTTGGAAACCTCTCCCTTTCCCCTCAGCATGGCTGGCTCAGGAATTCAGGGAGTTGAAGTCCACCAGTCATAAAAGAGCCAAGGTGGCCTACCCCTGGCCTATACCATTCCAGACCAGTGATCATCCAGTCTCTTCTTCGAAAACCTCAGTGATGGAGCATCCACAACATCTGGAGGCAAGCCATTCCATTGATTGATTAACAGAATAACAGAGTTGGAAGGGATCTTGGAGGTCTTCTAGTCCAACCCCCTGCTCAAGCAGAAGACCCTATACCAAGGTCCCCAACTGGTTCCGTCGGACCAGTACCGGGCCATGGCATGCTACCAACTGGGCCACACAAACAAGGAAATCCCTATCCACAGGATTCAGGGCAGCACACATATCCACGCCCCCTCCGGTCCGTGGAAAAACCTCTGTCCCTGGAATCGGTCCCTGGTGTCCAAAAGGTTAGGGACCTCTGCCCTACGCCATTCCAGACAAGTGGTTGTCCAGTCTCTTCTTAGAAAAACCTCCAATGATGGAGCACCCACAACATCTGGAGGCAAGCCATTCCACTGATTAACAGAATAACAGTGTCAGAAGGGACCTTGGAGGTCATCTAGTCCAACCCCCTGCTCAAGCAGGAGACCCTACACAATTTCAAACAAATCATTATCCAATCTTGTCTTAGTAACCTCCAGTGTCGGAGCACCCACAGCTTCTGAGGGCAAGTCATTCCACTGGTTAATTGTTCTCACCGTTTAGAAGTTTCTCCTTAGTTCTAGGTTGCTTCTCTCCTTGATTAGTTTCCATCGTTGCTTCTTGTGCTGCTTTCAGGGCGCTTTGGAGAATAGCTTGACTCCCTCTTCTTTGGGGCAGCCCCTGAGATATTGGAAGGCTGCTTACATGTTCTCAGGAGGAAGGGGGAAGTTTTTATTTTTCTGGACAAACTATCTTGGGGCCTTGTTACTAAAAGGAAAGTGAACAGCCAGCAGAAAATACCTTTGATGCGACTTTATTTACATTTAATGAAAAACAATGGATTTTATTGTATGCCAGCATTTAATAATTAAACATACCTGTATTATTTTATATTCTGTTTGGAGTACAACTTATATTCTTTTTCATGCATAGGCTAAATCTTCTCTCCCACCCCTTCTCTTTCTCTCTCTCTTTCTGACACACACATATGCGTGCACAGAGCTGTAATACGAAGGCCAGGTGCTTCTGTCTGGAGTTTCAGCTTTTTTCAAGGGGCTTTGACTCATTTCCTACTTGCATGATTGGATGGATATTTATTTACAATTTCTCTGGGGTTCTTGGTGCTTCTCAGCTTGGTCGTTTTCTTGCAGGCATTTCATTACCAAACTGGGTAACATCATCAGTGCTAGAAGGAAGTTGGGTATATATGCATATTTTAAATTTCTGTTTGTCACTCCACTCAATCATCTCACTCTCTCTCTCCCTCCTCTCTCCCTCCCTTTCCCTCTCCTCTCCCTCTCTCTCATCTGTCTGTCTGTCTATCTATCTATCTATCTATCTATCTATCTATCTATCTATCTATCTATCTATCTATCTATCTATCTATCTCTTTCTCTCTCTCATCTATCTCAATATATCTATTCTATCTATAGCTAGTGTTAGAAGATAGAGATAGAGAGATAATTTTTCTACTTATTTCTGTCTGTCTGTCTGTCTGTGTCTGTCTGTCCCGTCCGTCCGTCCGTCCGTCCATGCATCCATGCATCCATGCATCCATGCATCCATGCATCCATGCATCCATGCATCCATCCATCCATCCATGCCATCCATCCATCCATCATCCATCCATGCATCCATCCATCCATCCATCCATCCATCCATCCATCCATCCATCCATCCATCCATCCATCCCATCCATCCATCCATCCATCATCCATCTATCTATCTACTCTATCTATCTATCTATCTATCTATCTATCTATCTATTATCTATGTCTGTGTATCTGTCTATTTATCTGTCTACTTCTATCGTCTGTCTGTGTCTGTCAGTCAGGTCAGTCAGTCAGTCAGTCTGTCTCGTCTGTCTGTCTGTCTATCTATCTATCTTATCTATTATTATCTATGTCTGTGTATCTGTCTATTTATCTGTCTACTATCATCTGTCTGTCTGTCTGTCTGTCTGTCTGTCTGTCTGTCTGTCTGTCTGTCTGTCTGTCCTGTCTGTCTGCTCTGTCTCTCTCTCTCTCTCTCTCTCTCTCTCTCTCTTTCTCTCTCTCTCCTACCTACATACTCCCCTACGTCCCTACCTACACTTCAGGATTAATACTAGATCTACAGTCAAGGAGTAATCAAAACCCGTCAAGAAACCACTAAAAACATCCTAACCAAATCTGCCAGGGCAACCCATTAGTATACAGAGCAAACCCCACTTCCTTCTAGCATTGATGAAGTTCCCTAGTTGGGTCACAAAACATCTACCAGAAAACCACAAGCTCAAAGAGCTCCAAGGTGCCCACAAGGCTCTCTCCTCCCCAGAACACGGCAAGATGGCAAAGAGGTTGTTTCAAAACGAGCATATTAAAGAAAAAAAAAAACCTGCTAAGGGAAACATTCGCTGCCGGAGGTCTTGTAGTAAAGGATATTCTGCTATGAAACACACACTGGCCACGGAGCCTGTGACTTTCTTACCGGATTTCAGGTCCAGGTCTCCATCTTTCTCAGTGAAATAAGTGTTGCCCTAAGAATAATTATAACCATCTCATCTGGATAGCATTGAACATCAGCCCATTTGTTTCACTAGGGCAGCGGTTCTCAACCTGCGGTCGCGACACCATTTGGGGTCGAACGACCATTTCACGGGGGTCGCCAATGCACCGCAGTCCGCACCTTTTTTTTGGTTGGCCATTTTTTTGGGGGGGTCGCCATTTTTCCCCTTTGCAATGCGGGTCGTCGCACCGCGCATGCGCGATGCGGGCCCGCCATTTTTTTGGGGGGGGGGTCAGCCATTATTATTATTTTTTTGGTCAGCCATTTTTTTTTACTTTTTTGGGGGGTCCGCCATTTTTTTTCCCCTTTGCGATGTGGGCCGTCGCGCCGCACATGCGTGATGCGGGCCCGCCATTTTTTTTTGGTCGGACCATTTTTGGGGGTCCGCCATTTTTTTCCCCTTTGCGATGCGGGCCGTCGCGCCGCGCATGCGCGATGCGGGCCAGGGTCGAGCCCCGGAAAGTTGAGAACCGCTGCACTAGGGAGAAAAAGGTCAGCGTCGTTGAAGAAATGTGGAGAAAAGCAAAGTTTTACATTTAGGCAGGAAAAACCAAAGGTACACAAGTACAGATTGGGTGAGACCTGGCTCAAAAACGGCAACTGTGAGAGGGACCTTGGAGTCCTCGTGGACGATCACTTAACGTGAGCCCGCCGTGTGCAGCAGCAGCCAAAAGAGTTAATACAATCCTGGGTTGCACAAACAGAGGCATGGAATCAGGATCGCGATTAGTATTAGTACCGCTTCATCAAACCCTAGTAAGACCACACCTGGAATACTGCAGCCAATGTTGATCACCATATCACAAAACAGATGTTGAAACCTTGGAAAAAGCTCAGAGAAGAGCAACTAAGATGATCCAAGGCCTGGAGACTATAACATACAAAGGACAGCTGCAGGACTTGGGTTTGGCTAGTCTAAAGAAAAGAAGAAATAGGAGAAACATGATAGCAGTGTTCCAGTATTTGAGGGGCTGCCATCAAGAAGAGAGGGGTCAACTTATTCTCCAAAGCACCAGAGGGCAGGACAAGAAACAAGAGTTGGAAACTGATCAAGAGAGAAGCAACCTGGAATTAAGGAGAAACTTCCTAACAGTGAGGACAAATAACCAATGGAACAGCTGTGCCTCCAGAAATCATGGGTGCTCCATCACTGGAAGTTCTCAAGAAGAGATTGGACAGTCACTTGTCTGAGATGGTATAGGTTCTCCTGCTTGAGCAGGGGGGCTGAACTAGAAGACCTCCAAGGTCTATTCTATTCTATTCTATTCTATTCTATTCTATTCTATTCTATTCTATTCTATTCTATTCTATTCTATTCTATTCTATTCTATTCTATTCTATTCTATTCTATCTATTCTATTCTATTATCTATTCTATTCTATTCCAATCCAATCCATATATTCTATTCTATTCTATTCTATTCTATTCTATTCTATTCTATTCTATTCTATTCTATTCTATTCTATTCTATTCTATTCTATTCTATTCTATTCTATTCTATTCTATCTATTCTATCCTCCATACTCTATTCTATTCTATTCCTCCATATTCTATTCTATTCTATTCTATTCTATTCTATTCTATTCTATTCTATTCTATTCTATTCTATTCTATTCTATTCTATTCTATCTCCTTTTGTCTGATGGCTGCTCCATTCTTCTCTTCCTTTGGTGCCAAATCCTGTAATAAACAACTTGAGAAGTGGGGGTGGCGAGCCGAAGCAGAAAATCTGCATATTTTGCCACCCTCTAATAAGAAATAATCCAAGTTAGCAGCTGCTCCCGAACCCATCTTTATTGAAATATGACTGTAATATAGAAAAGATAGCTCCACCAATATTAATGTCCTTGTGTTTTGCGGAGTGTTTGCGAGGAGAGAGAGAGAGAAAAAGAAAGGAAGGAAGGAAGGAAGAGTCGCCCATGTATTTTGTTTTATTTTATATTTATTAGAAACTGCATCATTAGCTTTAAAAGAGTTGG